>JTDE01001180.1:26633-48675 GCA_014338405.1 Paragonimus skrjabini miyazakii
GAGATCAGCGTGGACAGCCTGTTCAAAAATGTTGTGCATATTTAGCCGCTTTGTTCTCCGGAAACCTGTTTTCTTCCTAAAAACGTCATTTACCTATACAAAACCAACTGGTATTCTTTAATGGCATGCGCCTGATTAACCGATTGGCAAAAGTCTTCTTGCTTCTATTTCTCTCTCTCTTCAAAAGCACCATTTATTTGCAAGTTTGCGCAGCCCACTCACATTCGGCAGTTCGGGCGGAGCAACCGTTAGCGTGTTCATTGTTGTGTTTACTTTTGTGAATTATAGTATTCTTCCCTTTTGATATCAAGTAAATAACTATCTACTTAGGGAAACTGAAAGCAAAAAATATGACTTGTGGCACAAAGCAAATCTCAAACTGATTGAGTTTTCACGGGTTATTTTACAAAAAAAGAAGCATTAATAAAATGAGAATATATAATCGGTTCTACAACCTCGGCTCTTCAATTGGTTGACGCGGCTCACCTTTTGGCTTGCTTGTTTTAACGCGTGATATGCTTAAACAGCTTTCTACCGCGGTATTTGTCATAACAAGATGCAATGCTAAGCGAGTACAACATCCGGATTGGTTAACACACTAACATATCCGTTTGTTCGAGTTTCTGACGCTATTTGCTTATAGCCGTCTATTAGTCGTTGCTTGGCCTCGTATCGATGCGTTTGTCCAATGCAAGCTATTTGCATTACCGAATCTTCGAAAAAATATTTGCAACTGCCGCGCATCATCACTATAAATCAATCTCATTCGGAATACATCTTTGTATCAGCTGAACCACTGTTCCAAATCCACTCCCACTTCAGTTATACCGGTATATTTAGTAATGCTGCTCTTGACAGCATCTACCACTGAGACCGGTTTGTCTGACTTTGTTGACATGGGTGGTAAGCTGCGCCTCAAATGCTGATCAACTTCAGTTGGGCGGCGTCGAATTGCTGAAGAATGAACTTTAGTTCTTTTATTGAAACTACCATTATTCGCGTAGGTGTTATTTCGAACACCGGAAGATGCCACCTGTTGAATCGTCCCTCCTGTTACGCGCTTTATCGCACGGTTTGAATCCCAACCCAAGAAGGATAAGACGTGGGCGCCAAAGTTTATTGGGAACGGGTCAAAAACTAGACCACTGGGTCCTTCAACATAAGTGACAGACCATTACCACACAAGACGGACCAGACAGAACGAATCAGACGATGTGACCACACGGTAGTCCTGACGTTAGAACGAATCACGTTATAGGGGTGTTAGGAAGCATACGAGAAAATAGTGACTGAAGATGAGGCGTACAAGCATTCAATCTATGAGATGCAACCTAACAGGTTAATTGGAATGCTACAGATCTATCCACTCGATGCCAAATCTGCCCCAGGTGAAAGTCGACCGAAATAGTTCAGTTTCACTCCAAGCAGCTGCCGTTCGGTACCACCTGTAGGTGTGCACAATCTCTCAGATGATGATACCATCCGGAACTAGATTGATCGCTGTTGAGGAATTCGTCTCGCTCGTTTTGCTTGTGGATGCGCTTGCTAATTGACTGAATCCATGGATTTTCTTTAATTCATTCTCCGAAAGACTTGTAATCAATTCGGACACTGAGCTGCCGTGCGTCTAACAATAATTGGCCGGCCGGACTACAATGACCTACGCTTACCCGCCTCCTGGTTTTAGTTCATAGATTTACGCCGAATAGGGAGTATGCGAAGGAAACAGCATGTGTTTTAGAGCAGGTCAATTGTAATATTCAGGTGCGGGTTTCCATATTCCCCGTTCAGTGTAACAGGCTAACTGAAAACTGAAGCGGCCACACAAATGTGTGAGTGTACAGGCTCACATACCAGATCAGCTCAGCCCTACTTTTTCATGTCACCCATCGAACACGCGTTAGCAGATAAGCCAGGTAAACAAGAAGATTGGTGAATTTCACCGCTCAGCCACCGCAACCGTTGAGCTAGGCTCACCGAGTTCAGTCTGGCCGTAAGGAAGTAGATCAAAGGGCGAATCTGCTGACATACTTATGACGGTTTATGATGGAACAGTACACAACGAAACGCTACACACTACAATGATGTGTTTCACTTTGTATACTCCTTAGAGATTTGTATAGATCCCTAATGTGTACTTCTGTTACTACGTCACCCAATCTTTTCATCGTTCCTCCGTTTCGTATCTTGATGTACTTCACTTGATTGGTGCGAACACTGGCAATCTAGTGGCGTCTGCTGTATCCGTATAGTTTATGTTCATACTCCATTATAGTGCAGTTTGATAATAATCGTTTACACTACATATTTCAATGTTTCAGCCCAGAAGTAAGCTTTAGTTGACCCCAAACATGAACTATCCCTCCTGTCATGATAAGTCACTGTGCGGATGCTTTGCTGCACAACAGTAGTTGTTCATGAATTGTTCTTGGTCCAAATGGATTTCATAAAATGTTGATTGACTAACCGTACATCACAACAAAGAGATAAGCTCGGCGAATTTGTTTATTTTTTTAAGCAGTGTTGCTGAATTTCAAGAATGGACAGGAGAAAGAAGTATTTTATATCTTTCCACCAAATGAGGGCACAGGTATGAAGCATAATCGATCTTAGAACATATCATTTGAGTGTAGGTAATCAAAGTCTCGTTTATTTTGAATGCGTATATCATGAATTTCCTGGTTTTCATGGGTTTTATGTATTTTTAGCAGTTATAAAGAAAACCTTGGTATTCACTGTTTCTTATGTCCTTGGCGTGTGTATACAAGGGTACAGACAACTATTTATCTGTCACAGAACGTCTTTGTCTATGATTCACTTGTTTGTGCAGTACACTTAGCGTTTATTCGTGCGTGTAAAGTACTTTAGTGCATTGAATATTGACTGTGAAATTCCCAGGTTCGGTTTCCTAGCGTATTGATTAAGTGATCGATTCGTTTGTTTGTTATTCTTCTCTATTGGTGAGGTAGTCGGTTTTTATTTTAATCACTATACTCGTTTGATTCTCCAATTTAATCACTCACTGAATCAAACGCTACGGTGTTTACTTATTCTGAACACGTCTGCTTACTTTGTCAATGTTTAACCAAGTTTAAGGTGATGTATATAGCGGCGCGAGTAGTAGTGTTGTGAGTAGTGAACGTGGATGGCTCAAAGATTGTTTATTCGGAAAACCAGCACATGGGTTGTATGCTTCAGCATTACAATAAACAAACCATTTAGTTTGTATTTAACATTAGTCCCAAAGCGTCACTGATGCATTGACTGCCAATGCCCAGTTTCTTTATGTACCAAGAACCATTTCAAGCCAAACTGCACCCTAATGTTTCTTCTTGTATTTCCCCCCGATTTTTCCAGCGTCTGGATACATGCTCATAACTCACTACTGGATAGCAGTAGTGTGAGTAGTATAATGTGATGGTTCGTGCCCACTACAGCAGTTGTTCAAGCCTTTCTCAGAAATGAGGTATGACCTCACAAACATGAAATGTTTCCCCTGTGGAGGTCCATAACTTGGAGCCACTAGTTTCTTGACCCTGTGATATTGGTGGAATTTCGAATCTGCCGACGTTTACATTCCGTTTAAGGAAATTTCAGCTCAGCAAAGGTGACAGAACCGGTGGATATTGATCTGGGGGCAACTGGACAGTGGAATCGTATTCTGGTGGCTACAACACTCTTTCGAGAAGTCTTCTGGGAAACCCTATTAAGTAGGGAATACCTGGCGATAATTCGTGTCATTCCTTCGAACGGTATAGTGATGTCTTATTAAACTAACTACGATAGCCAGTAATGGCAGTAAGTAATGCCTGTTAGACATTTCTGGAGGTCAAAATTCCCCTCAGTTGACCCTATCGCGTTCTTTCCTATGACCCCGTCTAAGTGGGCGATTGTTGTTGTTATTCTCACAATCGACATCTAAAAGTACTAATTTCTCCAGCCCACCTCCCTCGATCATTGAATCTCACTCACCTGCACACACCTACCTTGTTATCTTCAAGTTGAACATCACCCACAATTGATCGCAGCTGTCGCATTCTCATACACAATCCAGTCGGCCCCTTTCGCAAAGAAGCACTAGACTCGAGTTTCGCTCTCATTGGAGCTCGTCAGTAGTGCATATCTCCGCCACTGCCGGGACTTGAACCACGGATATTCAGTTCATGAGGCAACCGTGTTTACCACTGCGCCATTGACCTCACATTAGGCACAACCGAATTATCATATGTGAACACTCAAACACTTTCGCCTGTGAGTAATCGTCAGGTTGCCCGATCGCCACGAGAGGAGACACAGTTGCTGTCTGTTAATTCCAATCGATGACCCCGCAATTAGGACTTCCTAGACAGGTCGAAATCTCCGATCTAATTAAGACTGTTAGGCGATATTTTAGATTACTGATGAGTAGTCGGGGATTTGGTTAATTTCAAATTGAACATCACCCACAATTGACGATATTACCTCGAGGTTTGACAAAACCATCAATGGACCGTGCAATAATAATCTTCTTCTATGGTCGATAGAAAAGTATTATTAATGCGCTGAAACAGTAGTGAATAGAAAAGCGTAATTTACGAGGGTTACAATACCGACGGGGCACTAAATAATAATGGGAAGAATTAAGGTCATCTGAGTAATCCAAGAGAACTTGCTAGCCAATAAAAGAAGCCGTTGTCTTAATCAGGCGACAGCATTGATTGGAGTATGGAACCGATAACCAGGATGGATGAAACTGAGAAATACAAAGATGAAGTTGGGATCGATCAGTACTTGTTCTTAAATACTCGTGACGTCCGATAACAGTACAATCTACAACTAGGCAAGCATACCAGACATCAGCAAAGCAACGATCACAATAAAGGACAACAAAATCAATAATTCTCACTATCTATATTGTGTGTGTGTTCATTCTTTCTGGTTTAGTGTGAACACTTCAAAATAAGACCCGGGTTATCGCCAACATGAGACAAGTAACAAATTAATTACATTTTTGGATGCACTGATGCTTAACAGTGGTTGTTTGGAAATTCTGTCATTATACTGGGGCACACTGTTTACACTTACGCGCTTGAAAGAAACCAACAGCATAAATGAAGCGGACATTGTTGATTAATTCTAATGTGGGTGCTCTCTACGCACGGTGGTGGCAGCAATCATGATCCAAATGGACTACACAAAACTGTCGCTTATCTACCCAACGACGAGTCACTGATATGACCGACCAGGGTCAATAGGAAAAAGTTTATGCAATTCTTCAAGTGATTCCCCATTCTGTATGCAGTCCGGACAAATATTACTGACCTTCGGTTACCATAGTAATTTCTTTCCATTTTCTCTTCAAATGTGCCGCTGATGACCTTTTATTCTCTCTCATGCCTGACCCTCGTGTTGATTCGCACATCTCGATGACCTACTGCGATAAACTGAGCATCATTGTTTATGTACGTAAAGCTGACAAACTGGCTTTGTTCATGCATCCGCGGTGTACCTCCAAAGAAGTAAGAACGCCGGAACGCACTAGAAAGATGTAGTTGAGGCATGTGATTCGGATGGAACATGCACGAATCAGAGGACCTTTAGTGTGGCTGCCTCCGTAAACCGTTGGAGCATACACTGTTGCCACTCCTCTCGCTTTGTCATTGTGCTAATGCAGTCTGTTCAGTCTGGACCACTCAAAGTATAGTGAACGTCAACGGAAAACCTCCTAATCAAACATCAAAAAACAAAAATTGCTATCAAAACACGCGGACAACTTGAAGTGAAAAGGACAACGTTAGTGTTATCAGCAAAACAAGCATTTTACTGACGTCGACCATTCACCAGGCTGATTAAAAACAGCTAACATCTATCTGCCTTTGACAAGCCCTACTGCGTACGTCGCTCCACCTTCGTTCGACCAGAGCCAAGGTCGCACCTACTCACGTGGGTAAACCTGTAACCAAATGGCCGCAGATCCACACGTATGTAGCTCGTTTCAAGCACATGTGAATCACCGCTGCGCTGCTGGTGGACCAGTGGCAATAGCGCGATCTTGTCGATGGTGCGTATTGCATTCTCTATTGTTTCGCACCGTGTGTCTAGTTGGTTTCCCTGACTCAAATTAACGCTGACTGCAGCTGAACTAGTTTCCCTATTTGTCAATGCGCTCCAAAGTTTATTGTCAAACGATAATATTCGACACAACGTCGCGTATGTACTGTTAATTTTCACACCGGACACTTGAGTGGTGTATAGATAGATTACAATTATATCCGTTTACACTGAAGGTATTACATTTTATCATCCTAACGAGAATTTACGCAGATTAGCAAGAAAGTCTGTTGTCTGAGAGCAGTGGTTCGTTTGTGTAGCGTTCGGTCATGCTTAATGAGAAAATGGCACACTGTTCAACACGTTCGTTTCACGAGCAAACTAACCGGAGTTCAACTTCGATTATGAGTCATAGGAAGAACGATGCCTGAATCTCAAAGCTTTTTGAAAGGTGCCGACTGGAAGGTTCATGTAACCTTGAAAAACATGTGAAAACGTAAATGGGGTTGAATATACACAAATCAAGGATCATGGATGTTCAACAGTAATAAACTGCAGTGCAGCGAATTCGATTCAAATAGCTTATTGATATTGATGAGTAGTCGGGGATTTGGTTTATATCAATTTGAACATCACCCACAATTGATCGCAGCTGCTGCATTCTCATAGGCATTCCAGTCGGCCCCTTTCGGAAAGAAGCACTAGACTCGAGTTTCGCTCTCATTAGAGCTCGTCAGTAGTGCATATCTCCGCCACTGCTGGAACTAGAACTCCGGCCACGCTGTTTATGAGGCAACTGTGGTTACCACTGCGCCACTGACCTCACGTTAAGCACGACCGAATTATCATATGTGAACACTGAACCACTTTCGCTTGTGAATAATGCTCAGGTTGCCCGATCGTCTCGAAATGGAGACACAGTAACTGTCCTGTTAACTCTAATCGATGATATATCTGAAGAAAGGTAGATAGGACTGATTCCAAAAATACATTGTCAATAAATTGGTGTAAAGTACACTATGAACAAATGAGAAGTACACTGAACATTCAGTATTAATAGATTCAATCACTTGCTTTACTTCCTAAGTTGACACATTCTTTATAGTTAGATATAAGTGATGAATCGTAAAAACTTTGCGAAAATTGAAGTTTCATATCTCAATCTGAATGACTGTATAGAAATAAACGTACAAAAATTGCAATTTTGTGGGTGGTTTGACTTGGATTAAATTTCGAATGGAAAGTCATTCCAAGCTGTAGTATTATTAAAAATGATCAGATTAGTGGATCGTCCAAGTTTTGAAGGTTCGAATACAATAATAGTATTCTTATGCAATAAAAGGAGTGAATGACAGATGTTCAATAAGAGAGCGCATGAACGTTAATAAATCAAGTCTTTAAACATCATAAGAAGAAAAAATATGACCGTGACGATAAAAAATTGGAAATGAATATTTGCAGCTATCACAGTAAGTCAAAGATGAACTGTGTTGGTCATGGATATCGGATAAACCGTTTTTTCCATACATTTCTTCGCCACAGTCTAGCTGGCGTGTAGTTTTTCCGGTGGTTCCTGCTTGCCCAGGTTGTATGTGCCCTCTTATTTGTGTGAGCTAACAGATACCTACCACAAACCTTACACCATGTGTGTTCGGTGATCAACTTATTGCGTGCACTGGACACATGCATTTACACGATAACTCGTTACGATACTCGTTACTTCAATCCACAAAATCACAATGCTTGTTATCTGAAAAGCTGTTTTAACTGTCCAAATGTCCTGTGCAATTTCGACTGGCGTCGTTGGGGTGAGTATCATCTTATCTCCTGCTTCAGTCTAATTTCTTTGGTTGTTGAGTTTGGTTCTAGACTAGCCTAGTGGTAAACACATCTAATGTGGAAAACAAATGATATGTTTCCACATTTCGCAGTGATCTTTTAGCCAGACGCCATTTGGGATCACAGTACTTGCGAAAACCTCTGACGAAATGGTTTGATACTTTAGAGGATGGGGGTTACGCCTGCTTTGTATTTGGTTGTTGATACGTGAATAGTTCAAGAAGTGAAAAATGTGTACATGGGGTCATGATAGCTATAAGTTGAACACCCCTCACCGTTGTTAAGAAATCTTATACTCGTAGTGACTGTTAGAGCTGCTTTCAAAAACAGTCCTTGAATAGAGTTTCGTCCCACCAAGTGCTCGTCAATGGTATTTAGTCTGATTTGTACCTGGTACTTAACTCTGCTCACCGTGGTTGTAAGACAGGTATGTAAAAGGCGGTGTACTATTCAAAAGCACTTGCCAAGTTACAAACGTAGCGTTTATTGACGTTGGCTTCAAGGTCAAGGTCAATCGCTTCTAGGTCTAAAGGTGAGGGCAAGTTAACTTGAACCAGAACAATCCGAAGTTTACTTTATGCGAGTCAACTGTTAAGTAGCAACTCATCTCAGCGATTGATGATGCGGATTGCGGGCTTGAGTTTTCATCTGCAGGCTGTTTGAGACATGCTAAAGGTTTCAGTTGGTTATACGGATGCGCACAACGCAGCCGGTGTGACCAAGTTTAGTGATGTCTGCTGGCAAGTGTATAAAGATAAGGGTGAATGACCCATTATTCAAAAGTTCGAAATCTGATTTAGGTTAAAATAAAGGCATAAATAAGTAAACACTGATAAGAAACTGCTTAACAGGTTTTTCTTGAGTGTATGGCATGTTGGTTTGTATGTTTTAATAAAATTTATAGCACAAGTGACATTCAGATTCATAAAAATCCAGACAGGCGTGCAACTGAAATCGTCGATGTACTAAGTACTGCAGAAATACACACTTTTACAAACTTTAAATTTTTTCCACGCTGCCTTTCAGTTTCTTTCATCATACGCCTAAACCAAAATGCACTCATTTGACATCGTAGCAAACCTCGAAGGTAAGTTGACAAACTTAGTTTCATATAATACGAACGGGTAGACGACCGTTCCTTATATATGTAACGAATCGTCTCCTTGCTCACTGGTTAACGTATTCCGATCATCAACAAATAGTTTGAAGTATGAGTTTCAATTAATCATTCCTGATAATGTTGAGTTTGAGATTTTCATACCTATCGCTACCTTGACTGAATTTACTCACAACTTGTAAATAATTTTAATGTCCTTATGTTTTTGTGAGTAGGTGCTAATAGCAATTTCTTCCGAATGGTTGTTGTAGAATGTAATATTTGCATCCAGATTAACGTATCATCACACAAGCAAAAGTAACTTTGAAGAGTTCATTTCATTCGATAAATACATGAAAAGGAATTGGAATCAAATTGTGACAAATATATGTTCACCTTATTAAACTATGAACAGTTCTGAAAGTCAATCAAATGGATTTCAGCCTCCTAGTGAAAATGGACAAGCTGCCCGTCAGTAGACCAGATGAACCAATCACAAATGTTGTGTTATTTACGGCAGGCTAGATGTAAGCAACTAAACGAAACAAAAGTCCAGTCAGATGCGAGACTTTGCTCTTTTATAAAAACCTGGTTTAAACACATCGAACTGCGACAGACGGCTCGAATGCGACCTATCTTGCCACATTTATAGCATTTTGAATTGTGAAGTGGATACTTAAGTCGAGAATGCTTATGACCACATGACTTACAGTTATCCCACCGTCGGGTAGCAGTTGAATCAAGTGCAGGTTGATTATTATCAATTGCATTTCGAGTATTTAGTTTTTCAGACAGCCGCCTTTGTTGACCTGATCATCTCATGTACTTGTTGTATAAAACCATCAGTCCATCATTTATAGCAGCTTTGACATCCTGATGCTGTTCGCATAATGTTCTAGCTGATTGGAATGTGAAATTCGGAAGTAGTATAAGCTTCTGTTGCAGATCACAAAAATTTACTCCAGCGATCAAACGGTCATGAAGTTGAGTTTGTAATTGATCTGCGAAATCACATTGAGCTGCTTGAGTTTGAATTTCGAGAATGAACCGTCTGATACCCTGGTTTTCTTTTCTCACGAGCGTATGAACTTTGGCTCGTTCAGCTGCTTCAAAGTTTGCAGATTGGACATATGAAAACAGCCGCTTCTTCAAGGATTCGTAGAAAACATAAACTGGTGAATCAGGTAATGATGAGTTTTTCACCAAACTTTACGCATCCTTGCCAATTACGGTGAGGAAGTGAGCGGCCTTCTTTTCTGCCTTCAGCTCTTTGCCTTTGGGACACCATATTTCAAAGCGTTCTAAAGAGTCTCCAATCTATTTCGACTAATTGAGAGTATTCCAAATTTCAAGTGGACAAAGGTCAACGAAGCCAATTGGATTGGTTCCAGAAATACAGAAATAAAGTAATTGACTTAGCTGCCTTCGACGCAATAGTAATGACACCCGGACTAAGCAAACCAAGTATTTATCTCTCAAGCGCAATTGTACATCTTTTTGTCAACAACGTAATACAACAAAAATAGTGAGAAACAGGTTTATTGACAACCACCACAAAAAGGTAACAGGTTATGCATCAACTAGTGATTTGGTCGGACAACAATCTTAACACGTTAAAATTACGATTCCTCCAACTGCTTTCCACAAAAACAGCTGACTCTTTGATTGACCTATCTAGCAGACTATATCGATTTCCCTTCTGCTTAGCTGGTCTCGTTTCCCCCGTGTGCTGTGAGTGACAATTCAAATCTAGTATTGATCCCTACGTATGTACACCTGACCCATGACCTGTCACCTTCTGTTTCGTCCGGTTACCTATGTCTAGCCTGCCTTAAATACGGTTGAAGTTGTAGCCGGTTCATTTGATCTGACGAAGCTTCTGAGTCAGGAGTAAAACGTTATCACCAAATCGAATTACTCACTATCCATAAATTGTTCTGAAGCCACAAGAGGGTAGTCTTTAGTTAGCGCAAATCAGATGTTGTAATTATGCGATTTCTTATTCCCGTGACTCACACACATAAAATGAAATTCACCTAAACTTGTTTCTGTCGAACTTCTAGGCGAGTCACAGTGGACAAAGCACTAGTACATTTTCTGTCAACACCTGATAACAGATTAACACAGATTACAAAACGTAATCATAACGTTTGGTAGATGTATCAACAAGAGTTTACTAGCAGGTAACAGTTATGTTAAGATTTTGGTTCCAGATCAATGTGCAGACGAGCTGAAGATGTCGCAGTTACGCTAATGAGACATTCCATATCTCCATTTCTTACAGTATATATACATTATCTTAAAAAATGAGTTACGTATATATATATATATATATGTTATATATATGTATGTCATACAATAATGCATAGTAAATTATGAATAGGTGACCGAATAATGTCGCTCGATGACTTCTAACGGCAACACACATAGGTTTTGTTGCAGTGTAACTGCTATCATTTGTTTCAGCAACGTCGGTTGCAACTGCTAAATTCAGCTATCTTCATGTTAAGGTACGCATTAATGGTATTTCTGTAATGTGCGACCGAAACCAGCAGGCGCGCACTAGTTGAATTTGAATCGGTGACGGAGCGTGCTGCTGTGTTGTCGGTGCCGTTCTAGTTATCGTTTGTGTAAGTCGTGTGCATGACTTACTGGGCCTTTGGTCCATGCTTGTTTCTCGTTGTATCCTTTTACAGGACTTGTTTGAACCCCTACTTCGGAAGAACGCTGTCTCCCGGTGTCTCCACATTACCCCAGAGTTAATCCGGGAGTGTAACGGACAATCAGAGAAGAAGCAGCCGGCGTGCATGTTACATTTCACGAATTGATTACGTAACTTAATGTCCTACGTAACCAGGTCTTTGGCATACGTTCTCTAATGTTTTTGCTACTGTGCGAGATCATGTCTTGTGCCACTCATTTTGACCGCTGTTCCTAAAGCGTGCATTGTGATATACTTATCGATCACATCCACGTACGGTATATGGTAGGGCTTTGAACAAATGTCTAATTAACTGGCCAGCAGTCGGGTAAACCATGGTATATACCTTGCTGAAATGCTCTGTTATAACCGAAAATGTGCGAGCACGCATATCGCCTTAGCGAATGACATCCATTAATTTTCAGATACTGGGGAACAGCTTTGTCCACCTATCTTGTTTTTGAATGAATTCAGTGTTGACAGCGGACTCATAGAACTAATGGAACACTGGAGAAAGTGTTTGTTCGACGTTTAATTATTACTGTACCTTGGTTAGATAAGTCATCTTCGTGGCCGACTCAGTCACAGACTACTGTTTGCTCACATTCCTCTTTTTCCTCATAGTTAACTATCTCTATTCTGTACATGTTACACTCGTACCGAACGGAAATGTACCGAAATCCAGACAGTCCCAAATCCCAGCGGTTCAAAATCCCAACAACTACTTGTAATCTTGGATTATAATCCCGTCCGATTAACACAGCAGCCGTCAGAATATTGATAGCATTGTGACGACGGTGCTAACGAACGCCCTCAGACAATCGTTCCAACAATGTACACAGCGCAGCAGGCGTAATCTTGGATAGCCATACTCACTCAGGTCATTTACAAGAACAAGTTTTCTTTCTGTAGGTTGGGTTGTGTAATATGACCCATGTGGATAACCTTCTGAATGTTGTAACCAAGTAAATTCATTTACAGGTTGTGGACGTCGATCAACTGCATATGTAAAGCAGACAGTGTGCGATCTTCCATGCTGAGGATTTGAGAGAGCGCCGATATGCACGCACACACGCACGCAAAGGAATGATGTCCAGCTTCATGTGGTTTGTAGATGGTTTCGAAAAGAAAGACGTTCGTGAAATCGTTTTATCTCAGAATATGAACAATAAACTGAACATCCGTGTCTACGTTTTGAGGGAAGCTGGACGTTGTGGGGACAGTTAGCACCCGTGTAATGTAAGCAAAGACGCAAACTATTGTAAAGGTCAGGAAATGACGAACTTATTGAATGGACATCGTCTGCAGAAGTTATTGGATAATAATCATGCACCAGAATCAAGTATTGTCACTGGAGCCGTAATGTTTATTCAAAAACATCTGTGTCAAATTGCGCAAAATGGTGTGACCACCTTCGGCTTTGGGTGTTGTATGTCACCCAAAAACGCCCTCCTCCAAACTATACAACGAGTGGGAAATGCAGGGCAGCCTTCAGAATCTGCATGGTTTGATGGCATTACTGGCCCCGTACTTCTTGAAATGTAAAATGACGAATTATTTCTCATAAGAAATTCTGTTGCGGAAACATATGGGTTATTTATATTCGTGACGAAAAAAGACTTGAACTGTTTGTCACTAGCTGAATACTGGATTATGGTTGTTAGACTTAAAACCGTTCTAACAAGTTTTTATCAGCTTTTCGCAATGCATGCGCCTTGAATTCCATCGTTAGTTATCCCGCTATGAATGGCATGTAACATTTTTCATTCCAAACTGTGGTTGACTTTACTGAAGAAAAGTGTATTAGGATGAATTCGAGAACGATAGTTGACAATTGAGAATTGGTTTCAATCACTATCCCTAACATGAAATTCCCATATATGTTGAATAAAATTTGTCTTGTTTATCTCTGCTAGTGTGGCTGGAGAAGGATTAAATAGGGTGGACTGGCTTTTAGATGTTATCGACGAAGAGATCAGCTCAATGGTCCGTCATTTATTTGTCCTGGCATTTAAGTTCTATGGCGAAATTTTAGAAGACATATTTTCTCAACAAAACGAGTGACGTCAGTAAATAGTTTGAGCAGGAAAATTTTTGATGAATGACATTACTGTTTGAATACCATCAGGGTTTTATTGAACTATTTGGTCTATGTGCATGATTCTGTATCATAAGAAATTTCACGTACTGAAAATGTTAGCGTTGCTTGGTATGGAAGGTGGGAGAATACAGTTGAACGAGCACAAATTGGAATTTTTGCTATAGGTGAAAAAATTACCGTTGTCAGCGGCTGTGAAAATCGATCGTTCATAGACTACCTTCGGTACGTTATGCATACTTTACTTCAATAAAACAATAAATTCAACCGAAGTTGAGTTGTTAATTGTTATTTATCGTGATTAGTACTTGTGAGACGTTGCGAGTTCCTACTTTTAAGTTTATGATGTGAGGAGATTGTAACGGGTGAAATGTCGGTTGATTGACTTATGTATTGGAGCCATTTTAACTGTAAGGAGCACGTGAGCCACTGATCTCAAAAAGAAGTGACCGCTAGAATTATTAACTTACAGCGAATGAATTATCCATTGTTATATCAGTCTTCCAGGTCAGCAGTCTTCGCTTACTGCACCCTTTTAACACCGGATCTAACTATTAAGCAATTTATCCGCAAGTCAAGCTTCTAACGAGTTCAGTAGCCGTACTGAAGCACGGATGAGTGTCTGCAAATTTTTAATTGCTCGGATGTGTTAATTTCAACTGGCCTACATGAGGAGAAAGATAGGAGACATGGACAAAGGTGGCCCCGTTGTCTCACCATAACTGTGCATTTGTCCGGGTAATCTTCTTTGTCCGTGGCTTCTTGACAAAGGAACAGAAGACTGATTTTCCACAGTAATACCATTTTGTGGATTTAGATCTTGTCTTTCCATTAGCTGAAATTCATCATGAAACTCTACTGATTTCAGAATACAGAGGAGATAGAAGAAATTAATTCACGTGGTTTGCATAATGGTCAATAATATACGTGATGAGACGGATTTCAGAAACAAAAAGCTACGTCGACAGCTGCGTGTCCATCTTGGAGAAATGACGTTAAAAAAGAACATTCTGATCATATTCCCAATGCAACACTGAATTTTTTCCATATGAGTACAGTTTAATAAAGAACAGGTTGACTAATTTGGAACTTAATTCGCATATGGCTGTTAGCTTGTCTGGCGATCAGTATCGATAGTAAAACAAGACGGTGTCGTTAGTTCTAAAGTGATCGGTGATCGCGAGCATATACACATTCAGTGAACATTAGCTGTGTAACTCTAAACCCCTCACTTATAGTGACAATTTGATCTGAAGTGCAAGCCTCTGAGAAGTGAACTGACTTCAACGAAGTGCTATTACGCGCTAGCTTATTAATTTTGATATCATTAACGATTGCGTTTGTTGGAGACAGTTAAAAACCTCAAGTTACAGTGAATCTAACAGAAACACAGCTGTATTTCAGCCACCAGAAATACAAGTATGTGATACTCACAAATATTATCAACCGATAAACCTGTGTAATATTTCTGAATTTTCGAATTGCATGGTGTTTACGTCATTTGACATCATATACCCCAAGTAAATTGGTTACTGTCAGGCCATCTTTAAGGGCAAGATTAACAATCCAATACTGATCAGGATGATATCGATCCAACACGCACCATCGAAATTACCGTCATACATCAGTCACTGCCTCCTCGTAACTGCCCCATTCTAACACCACGCAATCTCCCCATCATTGTTCGCGGGCACGCCCAATGGAATGATTTCGATCGAAAGTAAAACAAGAGTGAGGAACTTGTAAGTGACCCTGGGCTTGTTGCCACCTACCTGCCAAAACCCTACGTAGTTAGACGAATCACAGTAACTTGGGTTTCAACTGGAGACCATGTGTTTGGTAGTTCCTGCGTATAGTACTACGCTGTCTGGATTAGTGTAAAGCTCCATGAAAACTATGGTATGCTAATGTGGGTTTCAGATGATAATCCACTGGTACAAGCGAAAACCTGGAGCCAATGTTTCTGTTTTTCGATGCTTACTATCAACTCAGTACTCCATTGTGGTTAGAACTGATCCATTATGGACACAACGCGGGATTCATAGATAGGTCACAGAACGGAGGAAGGTAAACATGCAGATATTGATCCAATTTTGCGTTCAAACCTTCAGTATGGATGTTCAACGGGGAGTGTAACAGGCTCAGTTAATTGAGGTGGGACAGCGTGGTAACGACATGATAGATTGTGACTGTGTACTTGTTATCGAACTGCTCTCAGACCGCACGGAATGTACATTTGGAATGCCAGACACTCAGCTGGAATACCAATAAAAGGAAAGCAGAAGTCCATCTTGAAGCAGTGTATCTGAACGACATTGAATAAAAGGTGATCATTTATAATAAACTCCCCCGCAGAACCGTATTTTCTAATAGGAATGCACTGCATAAACACAGCAAACGATGTGCCAGCAATGTCGATTAACCATGGGGTAATACAGTAGGTATGGTAGAATTGTTCCACGGTGTATACTAACAAACCAAGTGTAATACTCGGAGTGAGGGCCTCGAATTGAAACCTCGTACTAGTTGCAGTAAGTAGTTCATATTCATGAGACAAGAAGCCAACTTTATGGATGTACAACAGTATAAAGAAATCACAGTCTATCATTGGCTGATCGTATTAGCACATACAAAGTCACAACCTGTACGATAATTGGTGCAATACAGAACAAAGAAATTGGCGAATAACGAGAGGCGTATCATTGTGACTGTTTGTTCAGTCCTGGTGTGGTCTCTTTAACGCAACGTTTGGATTAGTCCTTTGTCAAATCTTCTATTGTGTCAGGATTAGGATAAGTGGTGAATCGAGTAGATTTTTACCACACTGAGGCTTCACGACTTATTGGAATAAACAGAGAAGATTCAAATGAAGTTCGAAGAAGCAATCGCTGTGTTACCAGCCAAAGTGGTTGCCCAGTAGATCGTTAGCTTTTAGAGAGAAAAGGATTGACATTTTTCTTGGGGAGACACGTTGCTCTGTGTGACTGCGTCGTACCATGTCAAGTTTATCCCAGTGAGCACTTCAACAGAGCAGGTTGTTCAATTGTTAGGTACGCTGAATCAAGCAAACTTCGAGCACACCCATATCATCCAACAGAAGTCAGATTTTGGGAAGTAATGAGATTCTTCGTACCAAATCTTCACCAACTAACTCGCAAAACCATATAAAATCAGCTGCCTGGAAAATAGGGATTTCTGCTACAATCCACTATACTTCATCAGTTGATTGGATTCTCCAGATCCATAATAGTCGTCATGTGCACCCCAAATGAGATTTCATAGTTACATATCGAACCAGGGAAATGGGCAGGAAAATGAACCTAGCGAAATTGCACAGAGTATATGGAAGATAGTTCCTGTCTCAGATGGTGGCGCAGTTTTGCCGCAAACTATAGAAAACTCTTACAACAAAATATATATAGATTGCAGACACTCATCCGGTGGAGAATATTACACGGTTCCTGATGTAAATTCTGTTATTATTGAGTTATACACCAAGGATGGAAAATGATGCCTTAAGAAAATTATTTGTTTTCCAGTTAACCTTGAAAGACTTTTTGATGTTTGTTTTCAAATGCTCCCAATGTTATACGATTAACCATAACATTCCGAGTTTAGTCGACTCTGCCTGATCGTCATAACCCTAAAACTTCCATTTTATTTCACAACAAACATATTGATACAACGTACCAACTTTCGTTAGCTGAAAAGGCGTAAATACAGAAGCGATGTGCTCATACTGTGAGGCCCACAAGGTTGTACATTCACTGTGATGTGTTAACATCGAAATGATGTTAAACTTCTGACTCCGAAACTGGTCGTTTCCTTATCAGTTTCTATGGTTTGTTTAACGTTACTTACAAGTAAACGTTTGGCTTGAATGGTAACATAGATCTGGATGATGGACAGTCATTCAGAAGCAAGGCAAGGATATGGGTAGAGTTAGGATATTAAACTAAAGTTCGGCCAGGTGATCAGGTCGAAGACTACATTGATTTCGTATTGATTTTTATGATTACCAAACTTCAGTGATTGGTGTTTAATTCCAGCAATCAGAACAATGCAGAGATTTAAGGGATAACACGTGTTTTCGCTAAATGAATCACAGCTGGAATGTCTGCTTTGTATCGCATTTGATTAGTGCAACTCTCCGCACCTGCAGCATTACGCCGTCGCACACTTCTAATCCATATGTGGACAGTACCACACAAATATATACCTGTACATAAAAATGTACAAATATATACATACGAACTAATTCTCTCTGACAAATCTGAACAGCAGTAGATCACTTCCAATCATGTAGTTCTCCGAATAGAAAAAACACCGTTTTGTAGGGGGGTGGCGGAATTACCCTCCCAGGGAGATGGTTCTTCATGTAGGAGTATAATAATCCCTGTGGAATCCGAATGATGTGGGACGTAGTAAGTATGACAACGGCACTTTATCTCCAGTCGCCAAAATGAACTAGTGTTCTTGTCAGGAGTGATCCAAGCATCAAAGTGCATTGCAGGTTCTCAAAATGATATATATTATCAAGTGACACTCGCTTGTAGGTTGCTGTAACTACTACCAACTATCATAAAATAATGAGAGAGAAGTTGTCAACGTAACCAGTGAAAATTGTAGGTAAGGCGGTCATATTAAAAGATAAAAAATAGACTACAAACCATTTTGCGTTAAATCATCAACATTAACAGTCTTGTAGTAACGTGAATACAGGTGGATTGAAATTTTGTCAAGCTATCTCTACTTACTCAGTAGTTATGAACTTAGGAATTCTTAGCTACCTTGACATAATTATAAACATTGTTTTATTTTTGATTAAAATCAAATTTAGAAGGCTGAAACAAGGAGAAAGTATATTTTAGGGAATGATGTTCATTTGATCTACTGTGGAATTAAGCTTTAAAATACTGATCAAAGGTGGCCTACTTCACTGGAATTTGGACCATGAAGCAATTAAGCGGTTTTAGCTACCAATTGTATTGTGTTCAAATTGAAAAGTAACATCTCTGACAGTTTATGTGTACCCACATTTACGCTTGATCCTCAAGCAGATCATCACTCACATGTCTCGGTAATCTGATGGGCGTTGATTTGAAGTTGTTAAAAACACAGATTTACTAATGAGTAACTTGTAAGGTAGATAAGCTGTTCAATGGAATGTAAAATTTTATGTCACGATGCTGTGTGAAGACTGACTAAGAATTGTATTATGTACTGTAGTGATCGTTACCGAGTTTAGTATGTAATCATACGGAATTTGGCGGGACAAAATTCCGGTACGTTTTGTTCCTGGGATGAATGTGATTATTTCAATTCTCAGGATTACTTCCTCTGACGTTCAAAGGGGTTTGTATCTCTACATAAAAACCGTCATAAGCGAGAGTTTTTTCTCCATAGATTGATTCTCATTCGGATTAAGCAGTGGTTAAACCCTGCATTTAGCGAGATTATTTTACATGTTAGCGGACTAATGACTGTGACAAAAAATAGTTAGTAAGTAGAGAATTATCCAAATTTTGGTCACATCATCAAGTATAAAATAGACCAACTCGAAAAACAAATTGTATAGAGCGTGCTTATTATTCTGAAACAGTGTGCTGCTATCACTGTTGAGTAATTTACATACAACACTATTTGGGTGCAAAATTATTTAAGGCTGGTAAGTTATACCATTGTAAAGTATACTGCATGGTTTTGTTTAAGGAAGTGTACTATAGTATTATATTAGTGGCGCTTTAAAACATGACCTTGGGCGGTAATACTGAGGTTTTCCTGTGGAATATTCTTGGTAAATTTGTTTGTGAATGGCTCACTGGAAAACAGTCTTACCTAGTTAACTCTTTGCTGGCTCTATACGCCTGTGTGTGCGTTGTAACTTGAATGTCTATAATGAACTTAAATGAAACATGTAAACATCTGTCAGTCATTAGACGGATTTGACAGTACCATACCAAGGGCAGTGCCTACACATACGAGTTTTATCAACTCAGATTAACCTATGGAAACATTAAACTGTTTGGCGTAACACAATAACTGAGTGAGTGACAGTTATCGACAACAGATAGCTGATGGAAGGCCAAACGAAAAATCGACTTCCTGGAGAAGACAAGCAAAGGGCTTGAACGATAAAGGACGCAGTAAATGTGTCAATTATGAGGTACAACGTAGCAAAACAATTAGGTACTAATCCACGGAATTCATCTCTACATCATGAACATAACTATCAGACCGTCGTGCAAGTAATCGAAGCGTTCCTCAGCGTCGGATTTTTGGCCATTTTCATCAGTGTGGTAGGCATGCTTATCAACTACTTGATTGAAAACCGAAAGGTAAACAGATGTAATGAACGTTTGTAAACAGACCATATTATACATAGGCTCATATTAGTTTCTGATATCTTCAAAATCCGACATTTGTATGGAAATTTACTGTGAAATTTGTTTCCCACGCTAGTGAGGGAAAAATATCGCTATTATCATTTCGCGACAATTTTGTACCTCATATTTATTGTCACCTCCCCCATTCAGCAGTATATATATATATACGGGTGCTTTTCATTACTGACTAATAATTGAATTCTAGTCAGGTGGTTGTTGCATACACAAGCAAATTTTTGCCAAAAACATCTGTTAAACCTCATCTTCCCTTTTGTCCAACTTCACCCGGTAACCCGAACTCCGTTTTGCGTCCCGTTATTCCACTCACTGAAACGTCAGAGCTGAGATGCAAATTTGCAACTGTTAGCTTGACTGAACAAGATAATAAACTCTGCTTATTGCTGGAAGGAATACTGAAAGCTTCGTACAAAATTTTGAAGATTTGTCAACGTCGTTTTTCATGCTTACGCAATTATGCATTTACCACTTCAACGTGCGCCGTCTTCAGTGCGTCTGGCTATTCGTTATTTTCCTACCGCATCTAAGGATCACGCTTACGAGCTTTTTGAAGGGTGGTCAGTAACTGTACGAGTTGACGTTTCTCTAAATTTTCTAACAGCTTTATGAGAGATATAGTACTTACTATTGCATGCGTTTCGTTTTCTTGTGTCATTAGCTTTGATATGCGGTTAATTAAGTTGGTATGCAGGTCACCATTTTTCCTCTCATATCCGAATCCATGCTATCCCTAAAAAGCCGTGTACAAAGCAATGTCCAAAAGGATACAAACAATCAGAATGATAGATTCATACTGAATTTATCTTGTGTTTAGACAACATGGTCAAAATAGGCTGAGAGTAATAAACATTAAAGGAATTAGTACACGACCTCCGACGTCAGCGCTGATTAGGAGTCAACCAGTTATTCGCACACCAGTCAGATTAACGTGGTTAAACTAGAAAATCAAAGCTAGACTCAAAACAATTATCACGAACAGAAGATAGATAATGAACATGAGGGAATAATTGAATAAAGTATTGGTTTTTCTCTGGTTCAAACTTCGAATTTAGTCACCGCACTATCGGTCTGATTGTTTAGAGTATTTTACCATTGTCAATAGGCAGGAAGTCAGTCGATACCGTTTTTATGTTGAAATTTACAGAAGCACTGGTCATATCAGTCTTTCCGGACCACTTAGAGGTAAGATAGAAGTAGTACGCCGACGTTGTTATTTAAAATGTCCGATCTATTAATTTTGTTTCACCTCAGCTTCGCCGATTCATATTTCACAATTTCCTGGCGCCAGGAGAATTACATGCATGCAGAAATTTAATTTTAGCATCCAATTCTAAATAAGCCCGAACTATTCTGTTATACTCTGAGTGGCGACGGAGACTAAGAGCGCATGGATTTACCTTGAATTGGTAGTTATGGGTGATTCCTCCATTTGCGTTTTAGTTAATTTCGTTCATTTTTTTCACAAAGATCTTGAACCAACGCATAGTCACCTGATTAACATGGGGGTAATGCGAGCCGTCTATCGTCATGTATTATGTGATATGTTTGTGGCTGCAAACTACGATTTTCCTTCTGACTGTATGCTGCAAGACATATTCTCATTTGTAAAACTATTTTTCCTTGGATCTATCACCACATTAATTGCCCAATGCAAACTCTGTTTTATGTGTTATTTTTATTTTTATCCCAAACAGCAAGTTTCGTTTTTGCCGTTACCTGTTACATGTGGTTACCCTTTCGCGTGCCACCGTATAAAACGTCTCTGTTCCTGTTAACTGCTTTTTCGCTCATGCTCAACCGTTGTCCTCATTATTTCAACTAGTGTAGTGGAGTTGAGCGATCGTAACATACTACTCATACAACTGCTATTCAGT
>JTDE01001180.1:71406-90623 GCA_014338405.1 Paragonimus skrjabini miyazakii
GAGAAACAGAGTTCACATTGCGGCCCAGAGTATAGAAGACCGATGGAATGGGAGCATAATGAGAATCGGTTCTGTACTTCGCAACCTTGTCCATCCAGGCAAATTGGCTTCGGTAATCACCCACTACACTGACGTCAAGCACCACACCAGCGCCGTCACGAACCACGATCAAATCGGGTTTGATGGACGAGCTCGCCGTTGGTACTCGCAACTCCTCGAAGACTGTATAGCCCAAGGTGCGCAGTCGTTTCGCCAGGTCTATGGCCGGACGGTTGTGTAGAGCACAACGCACGTCACGAGTGATCCAGCATGATTGCAGAATATGAGCAGGGTTTTCTGGTTGACCGCAGTTGCCATGACAGAGAACCGAGTGGTCACTTCGGCCACCTCGTGAATTTCGGACCTTAATCCGCAGAATACTACACCTGAGCCAGATGGCACGAATAAAGGTTCTGGGGAAGATGCGGCCTGGATTGAACAGCCAACAATTATAGAGTGGAGAGCGTGATGATGCCTGAAGACCACCTCCGTCTAGCGAATGATAGAGTTTATTCATCCACGCCACGTGGGCCTCTTTCTTGTTCGTCACCACTACATTCTGAACACATACCGGGACGTTCACCTTCCTCAAGATAGGGTCAAACGAATTATTTTTGACCACATTCCGCAGAACTGGACACTGAGTGGAGAACAGTTTCTCCACTCAAGTTTTGCGCAAGATGGGAATAGTAGGGAACAAACTCGGGATGTCCAGACCGCCCAAATGAATTGGGGTGTGGATGTAGCTGATTGGTGCGTCTTTAAGAAGGCGGAGCCACTGCCGGACAAACTGGCGAATCCTACGGTCCGTAGCCTTAAGCGTGTTACGGAGGACTCGGCTGGACAATAATGAGCGATTCATCTTCGGGATCAGATGTTGTCTCAGGAGTTCAATAAGTTGATGTGGGTTCAAGGGCGCTTTGGTGGTTTAATCCAGCATCGCATGAAGTTGCAGACGGTGATAAGTGAATGCTTAATCTCTCCAGATGAACGGGAAACCCAGATAGGTCACCGTGTCAGGGGCATTTAGTGAATGGATAGTATCTGGGCCAAAGTGAATAGACTCTTCAGAGATAGCGGTTGCGTTGTGTTTATGGTCACCACGGATGATCATGCGCTTAGACTTGTGCGTGTTGACCTTCAGCCCGGATAGTTCCAGGGCACTAGCGGCGGCTGCAAGCTTTTCAGGGAAACGCGTAATATTCTCAGCTAGAAGGATCAGATCGTCACCGTAGGCGAAATCGCTAACCAGTGCACCGTGCAACTGGTAACCAAGCTCCGGTCGAGATGAGGCCAGCACCTCATTCATTGCCATGACGCGTAAAAGCTGGAACAATGGGTCACCCTGGAAACCACTTCGCTGGGACTGGAGAACGGAGTCATCAAACGTAGCGGAAGCATTCCGATAGGAGTCAACAATGTAGTGCGATAGAGGTGAAGAAGCACCAGAAGCTCAGGTCGATCTGATAACTGAGTCCTGTGAGATAAAATCGAACGCCTTCGGCACGTCGATAAAAGCCGGGCACAGACTTCAAGACGTGGTGAATGAGTTCCGAAGCAGCGCACGAAGCAGTGAGATGGCCTCGAGCCAACCCTCACAGTGCAAAAATGCAAACTGAAGAGCTGGCAGTTGTAGGCGCGTATTCCAATGATCGGCCAGTATCCTATGAAAACAACGCATCAACGTTGAAGACACAGTGATAGACCTGAGCTCGACGGGAAATGAAGGATTGTTCACTTCGGGTACGCGCGCGATGCGAGAGCGGCATAAGTGTACTGGACAATCTTGGGTTAGCAGGAACTGGTTGAAGTATCCGACCAAGGCATCAGCTTTCATACGCTTCAAATGTTTAGGCGGTAATTTATCCAAACCTGGAGCGATGTTTTCCGTGCACTTCAAGGTGATCGGGTCGACCCGAGACCAGTCCGGTAGAAGGATCATGCGAAACGGTCTTGCATCAACGTGCGGATGAGGCGACATTATCTCGGATTAGTATTCGTTGGAACTATTTGGGAGGCCGCGGTTCATCTTGTAGGCAGTTCTACATTTTCCAGAACAAACTGCAATCGCATCGTCTTTCTTACGCTGATGGTACAGCGCTTGAATCACTGCATAGTTAGCTCTCCATTTCTGCTTCGTGGTCACGTGGGTTCTCACGTTAACACGACCACGTCGTCGAGTGACAAGTCGCCAGGTATACGGAAAAGCTAATGAAGCGTGCATGTTCCACAGCAATTTTGTTTGGACCACTGTGAAAATGCCTACCTGAAGCCTCGCCATTGGACTCCAGTTGGGTAACCACTGTTTGGATCAAACAGGTAAACCACTCAAAGTGATCAGCGACTTGGGACCCAATATCCGATGTCGTGTTAGTCTGTGAGACGGTGGTTGGATCGACAGCGGGGACAGTTTTCCTCTGCCAATTCAGCGCATACAGACGAATCCGAATGCTCTCTAAAGTACGACCCGGGAAATGTGACAGGAGCCGATGATGAATTCCGCGTCGTGTAAGGCACGACTGAGCCAGTGTCTTGGCACATCTGATAAGAGAAGCCGATTCTTACTGAGACTAACTGGATCCGGTGGTTTTCATGAACATGAATTTGTCACGGTTGCGTTCGACAAGATTTGTGTCTCTTCTGTGTTGACTGAGATCTAACTTGGTGGGTAAGCTGCCGTCACAGCTGGCGCAGTCAAAGATTGTGACAGGCTGGATGTCCACTTCCTGCTCTGGACCATTCCCGCGTCCATGCGTACGATCATGCGCTGACAAACCAGCGTTCGATTTGACAACCTGGTCACATTCTGATCAGGTCTACTCCGCTTGCCTATCCTGTGTACTGGTATGTGCTTGCACGGAGGTACTGGCGTTAATATTGTAACGAAAAGGCGTCCAATAAGGCACAGTCTTTATTGTCCAACTCGGTGGTTGCCATGCTGCTCGCATGCTCGCGTTTATAAGTCAGAATTCCAGTTCACAACACCCCCCGGTTTGCGCTCACACGTCGTGTGCACTTCTGCCCGTTTTATGGGTGTGATCGGCGCCGTCTATCGGGGGGTTTTCCGTTCGCCATTGTTCGTCCGTTGATGTGATTTCGTTGAGCGATGGCTCGTTCGGTCGCTCATGTTGTCCATATCTATTTGCCGTGGGCCTTGACAGTGTCGAGATTTTTCTCTGTGTTGGAATAATCGCGTCTCCGATCCGCACGTCCATCCCTTGTTGTTTGCCATGTTTCGCCCCTTGGTCCGATCTTGTCGAGCGATGACTCATCCGGCCGCCCACGCTGTCCGTGATCCACTCGCTGTGGGCTTTTGGATGTGCCTCCCCCTGCGTTGAGATATTCCACCGAGCGTTGAAATACTCGCACCTCCGGTTTGATAATCCACCACAATATCATTGTATTGATCGAATGTAACCAGTACGTTAAAACCAGATGGAGTGGTTGACCCCATCTGGAGTTGCTGAACTCTCAGCCAGTCAAGGTTTGCCCCAAGACCGCCCAGTGGGCACCGGGAGGAGGTAGTTCAGTGAGCCGACCTACTTTATGAACGGGCTGCATATCCACAGTTTCCCTATAACACACATTTTTGATCACATTTTCCCAAATGACAAATGTTCATCTGATGAGAGTGCGGCTCTACCATATATCTTGAGCATACTGTCAACATTTCTACCACCAGAGGTTTCCGGTTTTCGAAAGAAATAATGCGAGGTTACTTCTACGCATTTGTCTAATTTTAAACTGACATAAGGAATCAGCGAGTTATGATTTCGGCTCGACCGTGTTGCACAAACCCAGTCTCTAGCAAATTTCAACGGAACACACGACTGTTTTTTTGCAACTAACTACTACTATTAACTTCTCTGTACTAGTCGTTTGTTTTCGTAACGGAAGTTCCAAAATGTACTCAAATTTTATTTTTCTTTTGTTCGGTTACTCTTACTACCATTGCTGATGCTAAGTTCAGTGGTAGCCGAAGTCGTTGCTTAAATCGAACAACCACAATTTCAACTCAGTCAATAAAGCCAGATACATATATCAACAGTTCAAGGCCACGACGACCGGACGGCGATGTCCATTAATTGGTGTGGTCATTCGTAACGTGGTTTACAGAATAGCCAATCAGAATACGGGGAAACAAACAAGATACAAGCCTGCATTCTCGGATCGGAAATGAACAACATGTGCGGAAATCAAACGTTACATTGGCCAGTAGACGAAAACAATCAGTCGATCATTGAAAATAAACATATCGTAACTTTGAGTAGTCCATGAAAATACAACCTGATTTTGTTTCGGTCTCATAGAGAGATGACACAACAGAACTTAGTGTTAAATCCCCTCGATAAATTTTAGATGCATCATATATTCAGGGAACCTACTGAGCTCATCTTTCTATGATCTAGTAGGGTTGGAAAAAGACAGTACGGGAACAGTTTCACTAACACGCTACTTTCAGTCTCCAAGTTATACACTGAGTTGTTTTGCATGAGGGTGTTATACATTGAATACTCACAATTTTGTGTACCGGCAGACTGTTGCTGACATTTCACGCAGAAGTCGGTTACCCACAGCCTGGGTCGCATTGGCAAAATTGGGTGAAACATCCAACTTTCCAGTGCAACACAAAGTGTAGACAACTAAAGATGAGTACGGATATGTCCCCTAAGACTGAGCGGCCTGGTTTACGCGTGTGCTATACAAACGTACTTCCAAACACCAGAGACAAAATTAGGTTATACCATGTAGTTTTAATCTTCTGGTCTACAGGTCGCTTTGCACAGATGCCAATGCCGAATCAGACTAATGTGAACTGTACAGACGCATTAAGCAAACCTAGCCGAAATGGTCACATGTCTACTCCGTGAGGCAATCGTATTCAGTACATTGGTGTGCGCAAAATATTCGACCGACTTGTATCATATGTTGCATTAAAGTCAGTCTAAATCTATCAGAACATGGCACAAAAACCGGACCTTTCGGTGGATACGGCAGAATGTTGTGTAGGCTTAAACAAGGAAGGCAGTTCGAATAACGGGTCGGCCATCTGAGTTCTAAACAAGGAACATTTTCCAAAAAACCAAATACAATTTCGAACACCGTACATGAAACACGTGATGTGAAAATCGAAAAGCCTGTGGTTAGGTTGATTTATCACTGTGACTAGAATTTCCTGATTCGCACCACCTACAATACGTCCTGCCAGTCTCACGAAAGTCAGTTCGCAAAAACACGATATTTTTAAGGAGTGCGTTACGCCCGAATGTATTGAATCGCCGCTTTTGTTACGCGCTCAATTGTTTGACCTTAAACGGAGAAGCAGAACAGATGTAACAACAGTGTTTATTGGAAGAACGAGTCAAAATTAGGCCGCAGGCCTCTACATTTGTAGGGCGAAGCGATTTTCATCCATGGCAGACAAGACGCTAAGCAAACCAAATGAAACGATCATACGGTCATTTATGGCATTCAGGTCATCAGAGCAAATCACGTTACATGGGGCATCAGAAAGCACGTGCAAGTAAACAAAGTCCAGGTAGCGCGCAGGCGTTCGACCACACGGCTGCAATCCGATTGGCTGAGTGGAACCATCACCCAAGTTCATACCATGGGAACTGGGTGGATCGATCGATGTGGCGTGATGCGTCCTCGTTGTTTCGTTAGGAGGTGCGCCCCTAACATTACCCCACCCAGTTCGATCAAAACTCATATGTATCAACATGTTATACTAGTTCGTAACCATCTTACCAAAACCCGTATGATGCACATGCCTGATATCGACCCAAACTGAACAGCACACGCATGCCGGATATATCCTTTTTCAGAACGAAGTAGGTTTCCAAAGAACAAAGCACCTCGACCTGGACGACATTTTTGAACGTGCCGTGTACGCCGATCTAGGTAACGCGACAGGTTACCTTCATCACGGATAAAGTGGTCAAATAAGGCATGTTGACAGGAGGCAGAACGACACGGCTCAGTGACGAAACCACAACACTGAGAACTGCCAAGTGACGCTTATTGTTTTGACAGCACGTCACATCAGAGTCCACAAATGGTGCGATAAACCTGAAAACACAGCATGGCGTGCCTCAAATTTTATGGAAAATTTGTCAGGTTTCGAACAGTCTGAATGCAGCTTTCCATTATCTATCGTTTGGTGAAGAAATTATCGTGGTGACACAATCCGTTACGGGGATATTGTATGTTTACTTTGTCCATTTGCACACATCGATGCATGCTGGCTTCCACTCCAGTGCTGCTGTTCAGGCGCGAGCCAAGTGTGAACAGCCAGGTGTTATCGATGGTGGACTGTGGTGGCCAAAACAGTGGGTAGATAGGGCTGGGCGACTTTACGGGAAATGCGCGTACACCCTCACCCTATCCACAACCAGCTAATCTAGCTGTGGCTTCAGCCGTGTTATGTGTCGGTTCGCAGACGCGACTCGGCTCGAAGGTGGGCCCAACGTGCAGGATATTGTTGCTGGGCCTTTACTTTTGGGACGCACTGTAGCTGAGATACTGTAACGACGACTTGGCTTCATATTGTGGGGGACTGTCAGGCAGGAAGTGCGAGAATTCCAACTCTCGGCGGAATACCCCAACACAGGGGGAGGTGCGTTCAAAAACCTACGGTGAGCGGATGGAGAACGGCGTGGACGTCCGGATGAGTCATCGCTCGACCGGATCGGACCAACGGGCGAGACGTGGCAGCCGAAATAGAATGAATGACCAAATTGAAGGCGTGATTATTCCAACACTCTCAGGAATATCTCGACACATATGTGTATTACGGTCAAAGCCCACGGTTGATAGACGGAGGACAGCACGAGCGATCGGACAAGCCAGCGCTCAACGAAATCGGATCAACGGACGAGGAATAGCAGGCAGAAAACCCCCAGATAGAAGGCACCAATCACACACCCAAACCGGGTAGAAGTGCACACGACGCGTGAACGGAAACCGGGGGGTGGGGTGTTGTGGACTGGAATGTTGACTCATAAACGCGAGCGCGCGCGAAGCATGTGAACTAGCGAGTTGGGCAATAAAAAAATGTGCTTTACTGGACGACTTTTCGCTACAATATCACAAGAAATAGTTACAAGGCCACCCTTTATGTACTGAACTGCTCAGAAAATTTTGGATAATATCGTCTTAACTATTCCCCGTTTTCTATTCCAACGAGAGCTTTGGTATAGATCGATGCAGCGGTGCACCGGTTGCGGCACGACAGCCGTCACACCAATCAAATAGACTTGTTACTGCTGTTGCCACAGTGTTGGACCAGTCCTAATGCTCACTGTGCCAGCCTTGCGTGGGATTGACCTTGAACACCAGACGCGCCTCACCTGACACGCAATGTCTGGCTGCCGCGCGAAAAACGTGCAGTCTATGTTGGCATTTTTTGTGTGCGCAAGGGCGGTCACACCGTCTGGCTCAGTTTTTCTACCTCGGTTGGCGTGCCGATGTCAGTACGCGCACGAGCAACTGTCCTGGCTATATGAGAATAGGTAATTTGTTACGATTTGGCTGTGTTAATGGATTTACTGGTCAATGTCACGAACAACACACCCATGAGTTGTAGACTGTGATCAGTCACAAAATGCGGAAAGTTAGGCAGTGTGCGCTCGTGACGTCGTTAAGCTGCTATATTGCACAACTGCTGGCTGTCATCGATAAAACGGTCAATTGACTTTTCTCAGGAAGTATATACCATCGAATCCACTTCGAACATCCAGAAGCGTTACTTATTTTAATCTCTAACGTGAATTTTCAGTTTTCGTAGATGGTGCTGAACATGATAAAAGTACCAACCCAATTTATGATTCATTCAGACGCACGAATGATGTTGTCCACGTGCCTCTAGTACGAACATCGTTGTTCAACCAACCTACTGAAGGGCAGCGAAGCGACAAATTCTAGTCGAAATAGAAACCCTCGGAATTCGTTTTTATGGTCCAACTCTTGTTCCGAATTATGAACTACTCTGTTCAAACCTCTCTGTAAACCAGTCAACGCCACTTAGTTGCCACTTAGCATTGGCTCGTCTTCCACACTCCCCCTGGTTACGTCAATAATGATAGTCTCGTCAGGTCAGCATGCTCATTTGGACAGAAGACATATTTCGTTTAGGGGTGAGACTGAGTTATGTATTCGAACTCGTTGAATTAACAACAAGTCAGAAGATAGTTAATTACAAAGGTTTGACACGATGCAGTAGAAACAGAAGACGGTAAGCTGTGTGTAGAGCTGTAAGGGAAAAAACGAATGAACTACAATAAGTCTCGATACAAAATAACGAGTGAGATCAAGGGCTGGGACAATGTTCTTGAGGTATCCAACGCGATTAGGAAAGTATTCGAAGTGTTCCAAGCGTAGTTGTTAATGTGAAGCACTGAGGCTGAAATTTAATCCACCAGTTTTAGCTGACTGTCAATCACCGACGTTGTAGCAATAATTAATAGGTGCGCTTAACGGAGTTTATTCAGAAGTGTTGTGCCACTTTTTTAATCAAATCAAACAAAATTGTACAATGCGATCCGATGCAGCATTTGCACGAGGTAAGCAAAAGGAAGTATAAAACTACGAAAACACTACATAGCTATTTAATTTCGAACTGCAGGTAATTTTACTTATAACGTTAAGTAAATCAATTAATTTACAAATGCGAAACGATGATGAACCAATCACGTTAAACTTTTCACGTGTTTGGGTCGCGGCGGCCTCGCCTGATTGGCAGTTACTGGATCAATAACATCAGGATACTAACTACACAAACTTGGTTGTGGTTGAACCGGTTCCGATTGGTGACCGTAAACTATAGCTTTTTGTGGTCTGTAAACGGCTATTCTGGTAGGCTGGATTACTAAACTAGACTTCGAGAATTGAAGACTGAAAATGACAAAACGCTTATGGTTGGGACGACATTCAGATTCTAAAGCAGTCTCGAACAAAATAAATAGATTAATGTATCAATATCCTAGTGATGATGACCATGCGATGAAGACGAACTAAGGCCATATAAGGCTTAGAAAATTTATATGGTTGAAGAGTTCGTTCTATAGTATACTATCATAAGTGTTGGCCAAAGTTTGCAGTCACCCCGCAACCGATAGACTCCATACAGCCTCAAGGGCACATTTAAACCTTAAGAAACATGACTGATAGCTGTAAGTTAAAACAAGACGGCTATTGTTGGATGTGTGTTCGCTAGTAAGCAATTTCCGATCAGATTACTGTTAACCACTATTTTCGAAAAATGTGTTTCGTTGTTGATCGTACTCATGACATTCTCGAGGAAGTGAGCTGGACGATAGGAGCACTTCAAGTGTGGCTCTCCAAAATGTCAGTAAAAACACACAGAAGTGAATTGGTTTTTGACAACAACGCTTGATTTGTCGCATGCCGAATTTTCACGTTTTGTTAACTAGCCAAAACATTTAAACTTCGAACTAAACAAACTGTTCCTGTAAGGTGAGAAGCCATATCATATGGACTGAGAAGTCACGCTGAGTACTTTGATAAACAAGCTAAAACATGATTTATAATATAGCGTTAGAATGCTACACGACGAAATTAGCCGCGAACGGGACCATCTTAGGGTTTTAATGTAGCTGCCAATTCGTAAGCTCGATAAATGAAATAATCACTAAGCAACGAGAGTTCAAAAGGCTAAACTTACTTAGTAAGAATCTAGTGCAAACTGTTGTTGCATAGAAACGTAAGCTTCAGTTGAAAAGCTTGAAGATTCATTGACATGAATTTCCGGAGTTCCATAAACAGTGGTTTTCAACTACACCAGTGTGAGTGATCTAACGGCGAAGGCTTTGGAGATCTAGGTATCCTTTCTTGTAGGCTACTTCGATCTAACCAGCTTCCTGGGGAACTATCATTCAGATAAACTTGAACAGTCCTTGAATGGTGCATGGCCGCACTGTAGGTGTGAATATAAAGGTCACTTCGTTCCTGTGGAAGGATTGCCAGCCTCAAACATCTTTTGGGTAACGAAAGATAAAAACTGCCTTGGAATGTTATACTGCGTTAACATGCAAAATGTGTTATCCAAATCCGAGGTTATTGTTGGTGCTGAGGTAGTGAGCCGTAATAAAAAGTTGTCAAGCAGGATACCAGTCGGTAGCTAATTATTAGGCTGGTATGGATTTCAGAATCATACAGTCTCTTCTCATAAGGGTCCCAACTCGAGCGCGATGAATGACATTGACCTCATGATTAGCAGTTAAGCCTGGTAATCAAAATTCTCTTGGGTGGTGCATATTCCATGTGTAGACGTGTTACCTTGGTAGGAGAGCTCACCATTCCATCTGCCGAGGTGCATTTCCATCGAGTCTATCTTCTTCTGTATCCAAAGTCCTGCACCATAGTATGGAATCCTTAGTCTTCTCCTCAGCCATGCTTCGGCTGGTCTTACCAAATAAGAAGCTCCATCTGATGATCTTGCAAAATCAGAATGGACACGGGACAGCTGTTTATTAATACTCTGCCATGGACTAGATTATGATTTGATGGGCGTGTTCGCTGCTATTGCACACGCTTAACAGTTCGGTACCACGTGTTCAGCATGATTATCGTTAGCTAACTATAACTGCGGACTACCGACTTGATGCCAATAATGCTATGCTGCCACGTGTGTAATTGTGGTGGTGTATAACTGTATATATGATGGCACGATCTGCCACAATCAGGCCTGAGTTAACAAAGACTAGCGTTTCTTTTCGGCGCTAACACTGTTTTAACATTTAAGTAGCAAACCAATTATTTCGAAACAATTGTATCACGTGTTGTATTAAGGGATTCAAGCTTGTTGCATGTGCTTGGATAATACGAAATTAATCTGAAAAAATTCGATTCTCTACAACACCTGATGACAAGAAAGGAATCGTTGACCCTATAACCGGCTTTGCAGCCATATGGTCTGATGTTAGATAAGGCAGCACGTCAAGATGTCAAAAATTCTACTTTTTAGGACTACATTTCGACGGGTCCATCCTGGAAACAGAGAATTTGCTGAAACTTTCAGTTAACTGTGTGAAATGGTCACAAAGATCGATAACAGGTTTCTGACCGGTACTGAATGTGAACTATTTTCCATGTGGCCGTTTGTGAAACCAACATCTATGTGTACTTCTCTTCTATCGAATTGAGTGTGCACTGGAGGTGTGAAACTGCTTTGGTGAATCCTTTGTGAAACTGTGCAGCGAAAGCGCTCTACTTCTGGTCTTCCGCCGAGACAATTATGTTTATGCCGGGGATATGGTGAGTTAAAATTATTTGAGAGAGCAAAACAAACTTGCTGCGTACAAAAATGAGACCGCTGGACTTTAGATTACAGTTGTGGAGTATCAATAGTGAGTAGCTGATTCAGTGTAGGTGGTGTATATGATGTAAGCAGTTATTGCAATAACTGATCTAACCTACGAATGATTGATGAGTTGACTGGTAGATAGGACGACAAATTTCCGCAGAGGATTAGGCGACTTCCAGTTCTGACTTACGGTCAGTTTGGTCAATAACTGAGATTTTGTATTTCATACTTCCCTTCGAGGATCAAAGATTGTAAGAGATAACGAGAAATCTCCACCCTCCAGAATGTTACTATTAAAATAACATGAATTATTTGTCATTAACAGTGAAACTCACAATGCTTATTTCGCCAGAGCATGCCATTGGTCGTGTTGAATCACAAAGCGTGATTTTTGTGGTTTGCCAAATGTCTGTTAGAACTTGATTGAAATGTCATCTTTTGCGCAGTGGTCTCACTATAGTTCGGCCGCATTACTTCGCGTTGATAGTTTAGGAATTCCTGAACTTCCCCAAATAAATGACATCTTAAACCTGACCGAAATTTGAAACAGTAAGTAACACTCGAACGTGGGGCCAAAGAGTGGACACTCAGTTATGCTACAGGTCAAGAAACAAAACACATGCAAACTGTTAAGAGCGAGTGTTCAAGCCTAGATAAGATGCCACCTAGACTGAAATGCCTACCGACAGACTGTATTTAAATTGGCACGTGGGCTCATTTGGATGAAACTCCAAATCAAAGACAGTAACGCCGAACCGACCACAAACTTTTTCAGCAGAAGTTTCCATAGGACATTCAAATGTTTGATGAACCAGTAACCCAGTGTGAACTTTGTGGTCTGGATCATTTGTCAACAGTTTTTAAAATAGTCGCCTAAACGATCGGAGGTTCTGCCACTCTAATAACCTAAACACAGAGTCAAATTGTGCATTACAACCCTGTGCTACCTGCTTTATGATTTTTGGGCAAGTGTAAGAATTGTTTGAAAGCTTAAAAAACCTCATACTATCAACTGAATTTCGTGATCTGTCAGCGTGTACTCTGTCATCTACACTACGGTTTCCCACGATTATAGCACATTTTTTAGTGAGCGATGGAGTGACTGGATTTCACTGTATGTGCTTAGCATTGAACAACTTGACCTCCCTACAACGTTTTTGGTTATTCTCAAATCAGAGCGGGACAATCCGAAGTCGACTGATCCTCATCAAGCTAGAGGGAGTTCACTTGTGTTAGCTTGGTTCCCGTTTCATGGGCGTCAATCTTGATTTTTGTAATTTTCGGCCCATTGGAGCTGAATCTCCTGGTGGTGTTCAACTACAGAGTGGGGAAGGTTCAGATGTTGACCCAAGTTTAACATGCATCAACTTGTATCCCATCTCGTTGATTTCATGAATCACCTCACGTATTCGAATTGCCAACAATGAAACAATGGTCATCGCAGAAAAACAGACTAGACAGACCAGCAAATCCCTGAACACAGTAATGAAATTAAGGTATACTTTTTAACCCCTTCTCACATACTCCAGATAGTGCTATTTGTTGGTGCCTTCTTATGAATCTACCTTTACTTCGCTGCATGTCACACCAATAAGGAGTCACCCTCTTCAGAATGTGCCCACATTTTAATTGTACTGATCCTATCCTATACATTTATCTGCATTCCGAAGGTCTAGCGTATGGCGGCTTAGAAGTAGTCCGTTTTTCTATGTTCCCGCTTGCCACTTGCACAGCTTTAATACAGAAAGTGTTTTGATGCGTAGCAGATGGTCTACGGCTGTAGAGCACGCTTGATAGAATTTGGTCCTATCAAACTGTTGATACTGCCATTGTCGTTGCCATTGTGCGGAGTGATTAGTTGTTTCCAGGGTACCCTATACGATATTTGACGCTGTGCATAGACCCAGCAGAAAAGTCAGAGATTTAGGCTACACAGCCGTGTGAATCAACACTTGAACTCATCAGGAAACCATCTAGTACTGGTAAAGCGAACATTCTTGAAAGAAGTTCTGAACTATGGGCTACACAGAGCTCTGTGGTCAGATTGTTTGGTAGTTCACAAAGATATCTAAAACGTAACAAATGAAAGATCAGTTGGGCAAGAGATGGATGATGCAGCATCATTGAACAATCTTCTCAACAGTTTAGTGACGTTGTCGACGGTATGTTTTAATGGTTCACATGTATTCATGAAAAGCAAGACAGAGTCTCTAGCGTAAACAGAAGCATATGCTATGGGGAAATACACTTTGCCAGCAAGTTCCAAGTAGAAGAGCTCCAGACTTCGAATGGTTGGTCATAAATAATTTTCCTATCCCACAGTAAACAAAATGATATTTCAAGTAGTGTTGTCAGGCTCTATATCTCCGGAGATAGCTGACCCTTTCAGTAGGAGACTGACCAATTCCACATGAGTTCCGTTAGGGCGATTTGGAGATCATTAGTTATGAAATTTGCAATGATTCACAGTTACACGCAGCCTGTCATGACAATTGTAAATATGTTTGTTTGGTTAGTAAAAGACGGTATACAAAAGGTTTGCTCAGATCAACCTGGTTCTGTACATGAATAATCAATTACTGACAATAATATACAACTTAAAATCCAGTTGAGTTTGTTCGCGGAAAATATCCGTTAACTTCTAAAATCATGAAGACAGAGAATTTCCTATCATGGAAAAATAGCTCAGAAACTCCGATAAATCGATTGTCATGAAAGGTTTCAATAAAATGATGCAAAAAGTTCCCTAATTATACTATACCATATGACGATTCAAGGTTGCATTGCAGTTAGTCCGCCCGTGTATGGAGAACTAAAATGACAATGAACAATAACAACATCATTTGCCTAACACTGAAGAAGTTTGTAGGATTCGACAAATGTTTGGCAGATGTGTGCAGAATAAAACGCGGAACGTTCGTAAGATTCTTTACCCATAATGTCTTGAAGTCTGCAGTTTAGTCCACAGTTCTGACAAACGTTGCAGTTAGGTTTGCAAAATCATATTCCAGAAGGAAGACATCCTGAATTTGGACATGGACAACGTGGACCGAGCAAGCTGAAGGAACCTATGACTATTCTCAACATCATGAGAATAAACCCACGACCCTATGCATAGTCACGCACTAAATGATTTTCCAGTGGGCATATATGCTTATACTGGCTGTTTCAGAAAATGATTCGCAATCAACTTTGCTCAAGGTAATATCCTCCGTTAACTGAAGTCCACTGATTCGCGCTTCAGCGGTACATACGTTTGCAGTAGTTTGCGATTAGCTTTGCTGTAGACATCATTCACTATACATATATATATATATAGCATGATATAAACATGCATGTGTATGATTTCATTTTAAGAAATATGTACCCCATTGTATGCATATTTTTCTATGGACACATACAGTGGAATTGTTGTAAACTCCAGAAAAATATGCTGGTTCGTTCACAGTATAGTAATGCACTTAACAGAAATCGGATTCTCTTTCTAATTATAACCAAAACGGAAATTCTTAGTTCCTTGAATAACGCGACTGTCCCCGGGATATCTATATACTGTATAGTAATCCATAAATTTTCTCGAATCAGAAAACCGAAGGACAGATACCAAAAATAGTAGTTAAGGTCACTAAGCCACCAATAACCTTAGCGGAAAAAAGGCCGAACAGGCAAAAGAATAACGAAGGTTACCTCTTGACTGTTCATGACATTTCCGCTTAATCTGATTGGATAAAATCGTCTTCTCGAGGGAGGAGGCGGTTATCGACGGATTTCCTAACAGGAACACATATTAATATGTATACGTATACATGGCTATATATGCCCGCAAAAATACAAGTATATATATATGTGTATTTAAATGGGCTCGCATACCTACACATTTATGCTTATGAATATATACAAATAATTAGGTAAAGACTAAAAACAATTGTTGATAATTAACACTGAAATCCTGAAGGTAATTCTCCCCGCATTTTGAAGGTCACAAATGCTCTACACCGTTAGCATACTTCAAGTGTCATGTACTTCCGGTTTCTAACTAGACATTTTAGTTAATAGGAAAAATCAGCTTCATGATCATTGAGTATATTAGCAAGCAGATCAAGTTATTTATTTCGTGGGCTTATGAAGAAAAACGCTCTTGGCGTCTTACACAACAGTGGCGTAAACAACCGAATTCAACGGTGCTCAAGAAAAATAGAGTTCTTCCTGTTAGTATAAAGGAAGCCGTGACGGAAAAAAGTTACCACTAGGTGCGTTCAGGCCCATACAGACAGGGGGGTGACATGGTGTGTTGGCTTTTCGTTTGACGATCGAGAGTTCAAGTCTCTGGACGGCTGTTTTGTCGCAACAATGCGCGTAAAAATCGTAGCAGCCTAAATTTTTCCCACGTTAATTCAATTCCGAATCAGCAGTAGGCTTAATCATAAACAAAAATTTGTATACTGATTGAACAGATTTTCGGAGCTTGTTACGGCGAATAAATATATGCACTTTCTCAGGGGTGTTGACTTCTGGTTGACCGAAACACAAGAAATTAAACATGGAGAACCACAAACTGTGGCAACAACTTGACATGTATTCTCCAAGTAGGTGAATATTTAACAAAGAAACTTTGTCATTATTCAAAGTAATATGGCGTGACTGGGTTAGGAAAAGGAAAGGTGTTATATGATGAATGCTTATTGATAGAACATTTGTTCTTATAGCCATTCTCCTCCTTCTAATCCTCATTGCCATCGTCATAATCACCATAGACAACAATACATCAGTAGTTCTTTCTGATGCCCTGAAAAAGAAAATGGGATACCAGCTGGAAAATTGCCGTGTCTATGTTTGAGACATTCGAAATCAAGATACTAATATACTGCGAACAAACAGAAGAACTATGACTGAAAGCAAGATGTCAGCCTTTCTGTGGCCTTTAGTACCCTTACTTCACAGACAACTCCTCCAAACAGCAATAATGCTTACGCCACTGAGCCTGATTCGTCTCTATCCTACTTGGAGCATCCGGCCACAAATAGTTTGAACCGCAAGTTGTTCAGCAAGGGAGACATATCCGACATACGGTTACTAGCCCTGGTTAGCTTATTTCAGTTCACTACGTCACCTTGCACCCTACGGCAGTCGGCAGAAGTACTAGCAAGAGTCTTTAGTTTGAGAAACTATTAGTCGACTACAGTGAAATTCTGCGGGCATTCACATTGAACTATCCGCTTTCTGGTCACTTCGTTACTTCCCATTGATGTCACTCGGTACGAGCGAACGAAATCAGATATCGATGATCATGAAGTGTGTGGAATGTTGTAACACTCGAAATTAGGGACTTCGAATAGCCCTAGAACTCGTACTCAGATTGAAACCACCCACACAAATAATAAGGAGAAGACCTGTTACTAGTTGCAGTAAGTAGTTTATATTCATGAGATAAGAAGCCAAATTTATGGATGTACAACAATATTAAAGAACTCACAGTCGTATTAGCACATACAAAGTCAAACTGTACGTTAATTGGTGTGACACAAAACAAAGAACTTGGCGAATAACGGAAGGTGTAACATTGAGACTGTTTGTCCAATCCTGGTGTAGTATTCTCAATGCGACGTTTGGATTGGTCCCTTGTTAGATCTCCTATTGTGTCGGAGTTTGAATAAGCGGTGAATCGCGTAGATTTTCATTATAAATGTCTAGAAGATTATTAATTGTTGTTACACCCTCATTGAATTCCATGGAGACAGATCACGAAGAAACTTTTAAATGCACTTTTACGGCCGCCAGGGTTATTAATACCAACATGTGTAGCTAACAAGGCAGACTGGCGTTCGATTTGAAACAAAGAACTATATGGCTGGATGATACCTATCACTTGTGGCCTCAATGAAGTGTCGAATGAATACATACAAACAGGTGCGTGTTGCCACAAAGGATAACACAAGAATACAGCGAGAAATTACGACAAATTTCGAGAGGCAAACTGATAGAGGCAGATTTTATAAAGGCGGTTATTTACACGTCATGAACACAAACGGTAAATGAAATTGTTTAGCAGGAAAAAGAGAGGTGACAAGTATGAGGGCCGATCCCAGGAAACAGAAACGTATGTCAGTCAAACTTTTCTAAACTCTTGCCTCAAAGAAAAAACTGTTATTCAACTTTTTTAATGCCTCTAAACAAGTGACACGTTGAACAAGCACCCTAAAAGTAGAGGACAAACGGGTGGTTGAGTGAATGCTTGTCCTTGGAAAATATTTATTTTATGTACTACTTATAAGTAGCGAAGCAATTTATGCACATTTTATGTGAACGCCAAAGTTAGGACAAGATTTGCCACCGGCTATGAATGAAACTCATGTGCACCCAAACTACTCATATACATTACCATCACCATATCCCTCCTTTCAAATGATCCCATTAACCATATGTACCGCGTCTGTTGCAGATTTTTCAATGTTACCTAGGTTTTATAGTCATGCACCTCTAGAATATCGCAAGTTTCTAATGTTGTGCGCATGTGACAGTCAACGTTGGATTGTTCTGTTATTGTGGTCTCTAAGTACAGTACATGAAGTGAACAAATTCGGAGTTGGCAATGTATTTTTGCAGTTTTCTGAAGTCCTTCGGTCTGATAGTCAAATAATGCAGAAAGTAGATTACCATAAAAAAGTTTCTCATTGTTGTCAATTGGCGTCAAACTGAGTGTACAGGAATAAATACTAGAACTAACTGCACTGTTAAGAAATTAATACATTCAAAATGATCCCGTGAATTATGAGTAAAGTTGAAGGAGTGGATCGTGAAGGTTTTTTGTATCCCTCGTTTGTATTGTACACAGGGGTGATCGTGATGACTTGTTTGTCCATGCTCCTGATTGCCAGACAACGAAAGATAAACTGTTGGTTTCTACTTGTTCTGTAACTGATGAGACCTTCTGAACGGAAATAGGAAAAGCCGACATCAAACGTCTGTCTGCCATGAAACAAATCTGAATTTTACGGATAAGATGTATTTGGTATTTCTCCGTAACAAACTTTCAGATCAACCGTAATAAAGCTCGCACTGATAAATATAAATTGGACACTAGTAGTAGGTGATTGCATTTGTCATTTTCACGATCAGCTCTTTTTGAATAGAAAAAGATGACCTGAGTTTTGCACTTGTTAGAAATGGTGTGTAGCACATCATCTTAAGAATGTGATTGAGCGTTTTGATATACTATTTAAGTTCTACGCAACATGAGGTCGAAGGTATATTGCCTCTTAAAACGCAGGTGTAGTTCAACTCCTATTCGAAATATACGTCACCAAAGAACAATAATCAAAGTGATACTGAAATCTAATTATGATTTTCAGAGGAGCTGGTTAGTAGTTTATCTAACCCAAAACTTGTGTGATCTGCAAGAACAGGTTTATATTCATCCCGGAGTCACACATAGTCTGTGAACACAATAATGTCCGTTGTGAAAGTCTCACAAACGCCAGGACCGCAAGATTTCTTAAAACATTTAGGTGACAGTCCATTAAGATTGTAACTCAGTGCTTACAAAAATAGCTGCAACAGAAATAATCTTACTTCGAATGTAAATCAACATATTCTTAAAGCCAACTTCAGAAATATTTTGGACAATATGTGCTAACCAAAATAACGTTCAGCAAAGGGTATTTAATCATCTAGGAAAGGTGATAGACACGCAGTTAATTTGTGTAGAAATATAACAAACGGTAGGCGTGATAAATTCGTAGTACGCATACATAGGACGGATTTACCAAATCATGGTCACTTGTTAAGTAGACGTAATCTAACTATTAGGAGGCGCACCTCCTAACGATACAGCCAGGACGCGTCACGCCACATC
>JTDE01001180.1:94141-112751 GCA_014338405.1 Paragonimus skrjabini miyazakii
CAGGCTTCATAAAAATGACGGTCACACGAGTGGCGAAGTGCCAGGATTGTGATCGGCTCACGAATTCTTATTGGATGAAACTGAGCGCAATTAAGTAGGGCAGACGTAATGAAGCAACTGAACTGTTAACCCCTCACTCGATTAATTAAAGATTAGTTGAATTGGATATCAAAGAGTTGAGTCTAGGGCTTCAAGAGATCAGTTTTAATCATACTTGGATAGTGTGTACAACGTCATTGAAGAAAACACTAAACTTATGTATGGTTAGACACGTTGCAGGTGACGGTGTAAGGATGGAGCACAGCAAGAAACTTGGTTGATTATCACATAAACACGGGTGGTTTATAATTCCAGGCGTTGAAAACATGCATTTGAAAGGAAGGTTAGTGTTGATAATATGACTTATGCATCTCGTAAATGTGCATACTTGGTAAAGATTATTCATCGGTGTATCCTTCGCTGAAACGACAACCGAACCAAGTAAAATTTCAATTTTATCACAAAAGAAGTTCATTGTGCACAAAGAATAATGACACGTCAGCTCTGTCATAGGTTTTTGACATTCAGGGATGTCTTCATTATTTGGAGCAGTGATCTCTCTTCACTGTTTACATACAAACCTTCACGATGTCAGATAGACTAGCATAGTATTTTCCAGTAAAGTGTGTGATGGCGACCTTGGCCATTTGCTTCAGAGAGCGTTCGCGCTGTTTTTAGTGACCTTACACGTTCAAAAGACCTCCGCTTACCGGTTTGTTGTTGTTTCACTTTCAAGCACATTACATCCTTCCCTGTGTTAAATTGATTTAGCACACAGTACATACGGTAGCAGTTATTCTTCTCCCAAACCGTTACTTTCAAGGTCAGCATTATCAGAATGGCAGTAGTTTATTCAAAGTACATTTGCTTATTCTACACCGTTGTATTTTAGCTGATGACAGCTGACTCAGTTTTTTCTACAGTCTTGATTAAAGCCTTTCTGGTTTATCGATTTAAACTCTGGCATAATTTCGTTTAAATTATTGCACTTACTCGACCACGCTAAGTTCTTCTGTACGTTGCATACTGGAAACGTGATGTAAGAATCATCCTCATCTTCACTGAGATTTCTACTAAAATAATCTGATTTAAAGTTAACCGACGATCACACGAGTGTTTTTCTGATCAGTTACGCACTAAATTGTACAACTTAACTCTTTTTTGATTAGTTGACTTCATTATACACAGTGGTAACTTGGGTTTTGTTTTTTTCCTTGGCTGCGACTAAGTTTGTCTTCTTGTTTACCTATGTGAGCCTCTACAAGTGAGTCAGTGCACACGCACTCCCAAGTTTCGTTATCTTTGATATGTAGCACTTCTTAAAGAGTTCTCATTAGTCACATGTCTCAGACCGATCGTAAACTTTTCTGTGAAAATTGAATGTAACGACTGGACAGCTCCCGAATTATAGCATTTATAACACTATATTTATGGGGGTTCTGGAGTATCATTGCCTAGTTAGTCTAATGTTCTTTGATGTCATAGTGTCGGTTGCAAGAAGTGAACAAAAGTGGATCATAGTGAGCGTAAGTGAATGAAAACCAAAGTTGTCAACACAGTTCACAAACCTGCACAATTCAACAAGTCATATGATTTATAATGCATACGGCTGAATACAGGCTGCTAGCATCCAGTCACTTTTTATCGCAGTATGATGCTCTACATATTCCAGCTCACAGTTTCAAGACAACAAATGATGAGTTGCTAGTTACTAGTCCGCAAAGGCTTTGACAAAAGATTGCACAGTTTGAGTGTTTAAAACTGTCAATTTTGCTTCTTCTTACTTTTCGAGAAGGAAGGTTTCATGACGCACTTGATTTTTATCCGCTTGACAAACTGACACTACGTATTTGTCTGTTTAAGTCTGTCCCAGCAAAACAATATTAAATCAAATTTTTTTCAACGTATTTGATAGGATGCGAAGTTCTTAGGAGATTTTTTTTTCAATTGTGCTGTTACAGTTTCGACTGCATAAAATCAAAACGGATCGTCTAAACAGCTGATTTCATTTGTTTACTTTAGTCGTTTGAGTACAGCAGGTTGAATGATGCATTTATGCTCTCATCTACTTATCTATGTTTGTCTGTGCATACTCTATCTCACTCTAGTTTGGTAGAACTTCACTAGTCCCTCTCCGCTCACATACTGTCTCCGGCTCGACTCTGGTTGGTCATCTGCATGCCCTGTTTTGTCATATCCCTTCGGCCTGCCAGACAGTTTTGCAACCGGTAAATGAGGTAGGCATAAGGCAAGGGCCGAAGCCAGAAACTGGACAGAAATTGGTGAAAAAATTTCGCATCTCGATAAGATCTTCTACTTTCTAATAAACGAATGGTTTACTGCTCACGTAGAGGACAATGCACTTGGTTCGCGTGACTGTATCGTAGCCAGAGTGGGGACAAAAGGGAGCAATCCACTTTAATACCAAACGAAAACGTTCAAACACGGACGAAAAATATATTGGTAAACTGTGGCTTACAAGCATGTTAAATGTGCGTGTTGGACAACAAACAGCGAACCACTAAAAACGAGGTCATATAATCATCAGTGAGAATGACGGATTAAGGATGACGCAAATAAAACATACCTTGGCAAAGTTTGGGGAACATTTCATCTTTCTATCTGGTTAAGAATGTATTCCTTGAGAAGCGAGCAGTTATTGGATAAAACGTAGTTTCTTTGATGGTAGTCTTATCAAACAATAAGTGGGGTAAGTTACATCCGGTTCTTTGTGTTCGGTTAGACACTTTCCACGATCTAACACTCAGCTCCACCAGTCATGGCTGTTAAGTGTACAAAACAGGACACTAGATGTACAAAGTTCATGAAAGCATGCAAAAAAGCACAGCTTTATGAAAAAGAAATGTCTTGATGCAAACAATCTGGTGTTGTGCTCTCGCAAAATGTGCGATGAATGGTCACCGGATATGTGGCACACAATAAATGTTGATTTCTCTTATCAAAATGTCCTATTGATTTTGGTAGAGTAACCCTGAAATTTAATCAGCTGAAACCGTATTTTGTATACCAACGTGCGGAGGAACCAGTCTACTTTAAAGCTCTGAATATAAGAAAGTCAACTTGCGTTGCTTGTTGGTAAAAGTTCCAGTGTTCCCTCACCAAACGTGTGTCTATCAAGTTCTTATCAACTGACTGCTGATATGAAATTTGGATGGATTTTTCAGCCGATCTTCTCTGAAAAGAAGCATCGTGTAAAAGTCTACCTAATATTAAATTTCATCATTGGCATATATCTTTACAGCTAACAAGATTTCAGTGTTAAATCACGCTTTCTTAAGTAATCTTGTTGATCTGTGTGCTACTAATTTCATATTAAGTACAACCAAACCGTCTCATTTGGACTTTCAAACAGAATAGCCTAAAAGCACAGTCCATTATCCGAACTGATCAATAATTTACCGTTATTTGTCTGCCGTAAAACTGAGTTGGTTGCAAACAGTAAATTAGGTTATGAATCCATTTAGTACATCAAATAATTTTTACTTATTTTGTAGACACTGTCAACCTATCACTTGTATAATTTCATGTTTCGTTGTCTAGTTACAGTTAAGTATACTTGACTGTAAAAATTAAAACTCGCATGAATAACTGAGCTTCACTGATGCATCAAGTACCTTTTAGTGTGTGCACTTCCGTCGATATTCCAGAGTTTGTTTCACGGCAATTACTTGACAGTATAGCTTGTGTTAAAGCCAGACTTATTACTACGACTAGAGGTCACCAGAATTATCCGGATTCAGAATGACATACTAAACTGTCTAAACTTGCCTTTTTCTGGGGTATATGTAGTTTTGATTGATTACAGCCAAACGTTCGCAGTCCAGTAGCATGGCAAATTTGTATGAAACTTCACAAAGGGACAATGTACGTGGAGTTCGATGATCTAGACAAATGTGGGGATATCCACTTGATCGTGTGGTAACAGCAGAATGATATTGCGGTGACGAACTAAACATAGGTGGGTATGTTCAAATAAAATAATTTGTGTGTATGATAAACAGAACAAGACACTAGAATTGTAAAGATCTTTTGAATGCTTCTAGACCATTCCATTCAAGGCGAAAGTAAAGTCAAAAGGTTGGACCGAACAGCTTTGGAATCTAGATTTCATACTGTCTGTAGAAAACGAATCTAAATGTTGAAATTTTGCTGATGTACAGGGTGATAATAAATCATTGTGGATTCAGTTTTCCAGTGAAACGCCTCAAGCAAAAACGAAGGACAAATTGTACAATATCTTGTTCATTGTTGCGATAGCACTTTATAGTGACCAATCTATGCTTCTAAAATTAGAAGTATTGATTACCATAAAAAAAGTGAAGACAACCATGCACGAAAATAAATTGCAATCAGGTATGGACACAACAAAAGTCATTTACTAGTTTAGGGATAACCAGCCTAAGTCGTTCGCGACCCAGCTGATGTGGTTACCGAGCGCAATCACATATTAGTTATTTGACTTAAAGAATTGAACAATAACAGAAATCATCATGTGGTATAGAAACGTATGTGTTAACGATGCATAGTCTTAGGGCATTATCTTCACCTGTCCCTCACTAACAAAAATATCAAAGTATAAGTTTAGTGCTCCTAAAAATCAGTGTTCATAATTAAATTTGGGAATTTTCATGGTTTCCCATGCGCTTCACTTTGCTGACATGTTATCAAGTAATTGAATCATACTACTGAACAGCAGAGAACATAGATCCTACTTACCATCAGATCCACATTTAGTTAAGTCTTGACCGACAAGTAACCCAAAATCGATTATTCGCTTTGCCCAACAATACCCTTCCCAGATTGCAGAATAGTTAGGTTAAACAAACTTGTGCTCACTTTGTAAGTTCAGTGAATTGTCCCACTGTACTTGCTTTCTGCGTTTTATAAGGTCCGCTGTATCAATAAAAACAGTGTAGATTCCTGTATACCCACAAAGCTTAGCTTGCCTTTCGCATCAAAACAATTGGGTGGTAAGTTATAGGAACTTATGGACTTATGAGCTACGACATCTACAGATTTGTTTCTTGCGTAATAGTTTTGTTTTTTATGATGGCAGTTTAGTTACATTGTCTTCCATACTAATGTTGTATACATCTTGACTGAACAGGATTAACGTGGTCACCTTAACTTTGATCAGATTAACAAGCCGGTCATTACATTAATATTGAAGTCCTTCCATAGAAATTATTTTGTAATGTGTGTCACTGGTTTTGAGATACCAGTAACAGCACTAAACATGAAGTCTATGGCTTAGTGTATTGTTACTCGCCATGGGACTCGATAAACATGTTTCACAAAAATATGTTGTAGGAAGTGGTATTTTAATATTTCCAACTGCTTTGCAATTAGCAAGGATGTATCGTATCTTAGTCCGTAAACTTTACCACAAGTTCACTTAGAAGAGATCCATTTGAGAATAATCAAGACTTCGGCTGGATTCGAACCAGCGACAGAAACATGCCCACCCCGGAAGCTCAGAAATTTCACATTTGGACCTAGTTACCCACCCAGCCAACTGTGTCACACGGAATTCACCAAATAATCCATCCGATCGACTGCCCAGGCAGGATTTTTCGATCAGTTCATTTGCTGACAAGAGCATGCGACTTGTGTCTCTTGTTTGACTCCAAGTCAGATTTACATCGTTCATAATTAGGAACCTTCTATACGACTTGGTCCACCGACTTTAAATTTCCCGCGAACACCTGCTTACACATGAAATCTGATAGTCCTATTCACAGGTTGCTACCGTTATACCAACTGGATTATTGATCCACCTATTCCTTCTGAGATCAATATATGTCGGTGTATCTTGATTCATCAGGCTTGTCAAAAGTGCACCTGGTTTGGCAGTTGATATCCGGACGTACCTTGTACCTAGCTTTTTGTAAATGGAGAAACTTGAATTCCTGACATTTTTCTAATTAGATACTTAGATATCCTTACAAATAATTAAACAACCTAGCTGAGTGGTACAACCGAAGTGAGATGTAGCAAGCAGACTGTCGGGTTCAATGCACATAGATGATGAGAAGCCGAAAGCCGAAAACACTTTTCCACTCGACCCACAAGAATGATCACCAAGTAGATGAGAGCTTTGTGTGGCAAAAAGAAGGCTGTGTTTTGATTTCCATTCAGAAGGCATTTAACTTTCCATGGAACCAAGTACGAAGCTAGCTGAGGTGTATCGATATGCCGGTGAGTGTTACAAAATAGTTGATCATTTATTTTGAGCTCTTTTGGCAATAGTTAATGAGGGCGAGCGCTCCTATTGCAATATGGTAATTCACTTTTAGTTATTCATCGGTGAAACTAAAAAAATAGTTCCAAGAACACAAACCCTTTTGCGTTTGACTATCTACAAAACGTCCTGCAAACCACCGATGGGTAGTAAGTCAGAGGCTGAAAACTACCCCATGACTATGCAGTATCTTAGTTGGCATAGAAAACTGTCATAGATTGACTCAAGTAGTTTGCTCGTTCACACCAATGTCAGTCCGGCAAATTACGTAACCGGGTTTGTAATCGAATAAAAAAGAATTCAGACGAAATTCGACGTCGGATGTTGTGTACATTTGTAATAAGTTCCAAATTAATTTCTACTCCACCTCTGTTTGTTTTGTACTCTGCCTTATGGACGGTTATGACCATTCATGACCTTTTCGTGTAAATTCGAAAAATACATATCAACCAAGGTTCTGGGCTGAGCAGAATGATCAGATACATCTGCTTGAAAATTATGATATAAGTTCCGGCCTGTTTTCCAGTAGAAGACTCTTTCTGATTAATCCATTGATTTGTACAGCTAATATAGAGGTCTGCTTCAGTGTATAATACAGGTGACTAACTGACATGGTTTATTTACACTGGTCTATGACCAAAACTGATACCAGTCTGTCTGTATGTCAGAAAAAAAAACGCTTCAACTCATCACTCACAGAACAAGTAATACTAAACAATGTAAACACATCCTCATGACTGGCGTACAAGTGGGTCAGAACTTTGACCAGTAATCTTGACCAAATGTGAGGAGTTTGGCTTTTGTGCGACTAACTGATTACTGCCACATTACGTGCGCTGTCCGCTAAGATACCACAGGCATTACAGACCTTCATTTTTCCGTTTATTCTTTGTTGAAGAACAACGTTTTGTCTAAGTGTAATCACGTTTCCCATTAAGGTTATGTCACACTGTTTAATCACTGTCAAATTTGGTATGTAATATTCATACAGTCCAAGAGGTTTTCTTCCATGGCTCCAGCCATAAACTTAAGGAGATCACCGGTTTGTGTTCAGAAGTAAATGTTATTGAACCGATCATCACAATGGTGATTTATTACGTAAGAGCCGGTTACTAAAGTTCATATTTATTCTTCTTCATTCTATCATCGGGTTTATGCTATATTTTCTATTCTTCTACTGTTTTCATATTGCCAGTATAAACTCAACATGAATTACTTGTATACAGTCTGTCCGGTTCGTCTGCTAGTTACTTAATGGATGTATATAATTTGTAGGGTTTGTACGAACAAAGGACCAGATTGCTTAATCGAATAGCAGTTTATTTCGCTGGTATTCGTTGTCTGACCAGCTTTGGGTGGTTGACTGGAATTTTGTGAAGTATGCGAAAAACCTGCTTTAGGTCAAAGCAGTGGTCCGTATCCGAAAGACATGAAGCTACCGAGCTGTTAATGGTTTTTGCCAAACCGATCCCGAGTCAGACAGGATGTTCTTTGATTCGTCGCCCAGTTGCACGATTTACATATTACGTTGCACAACAACAGGAGAAGGAATATACTAACGTAGACTGATCGAAGACATGCACTTTGTCTTTTACACTCAGAATAACCAAGGGCAAAGTAGGGAACCAGCGTGGTTATATTGTCACAGGGAAGGATCGTCTAAGGGTCTGATACAGTCGACGACTTAGTCTTTCTGTCAAAATATCACCCTCAAACTGTAAACAGATCAAGATGCTTCCTTCTTCAACGTAGCAGTCGGGTTACATGGCTTGATAGCGGTCATGTTTCGAGTTATAAAACAGTTGAAATAGCCTTATTCTATTAGCACATTAGCGACTGTTCCCAATTCTTGTTTTAATGTCCCTGTGGAGCAGGTTTTCGTCGCTCTGCTGGTAAGATAGCGGACAAGGTCGTGTTTCTGTTTGGGCGTCACAAAACTATGAAAAGTGTGTACTATCCAATCCACGTTGCCTTGCGACGAATCGAGTACTTCAACATTCCATCTAGTTTTTTTTTCAGGCTTATATCTAGAAAAAGGAACGTGTTATCTGATTGTTCCAAAATTGAATGTGATAGAACGATAAGATTAAATGTATGTACAACAACGGTTGCAGTCACCATGACCAAAGATCATATCACTGTTGTCAACTTTGACATCTGCGACCTAACTATGAGCAAATCTTTAAACCACTCATCACAAGTATTAGTGGTTCGTTGTTTGAAAGGCTCAACTTGTTTGTTTGGGGGTTGTGTACCCCATTATACGGATCAACAGTAGTTTTCCTAATGTTGATTGCTGAACATGTATAATTGTAATGATCTGATGAAGAATCATCGAAAAACACTTGTTCTTCACCGTTACCTTCAATGACTCAATGTTTCTTCTCAAAATAAAATTTGAATCGTCTATTGACGCCGTATTATCATTACGTCCCCTCTATTTCGTTTTCTGTTTTGTTTCTTCTCGTACTGAAAAATGTATTTATTCAGACATGTCGCACATGCCTTTGGATCTAAGTGACGATTGCTGATAATTTGAACTGCTGTTTGACCCAAACGCGCCCAATCACCGACCCAGTTGGGTGACTGTCGGTGTGTGTAACTGAAGAGAACGAGCACAGTTTAGCTCGAGTCTATATCTTACACCATGTTTTTTGCAAGATTCAAGTTCACAAGGGGACAGCATTACTGCGAACATTTTCTAACTTTAACGAGACAGCCCGTTTCAGGATATACGGCTGTTATCTTGAGATCAATCACCATCAGTCACGGCCACGACCGAGCATACATGTCATCTTTCTCGTGAGTCGATTATCAGTTACCTACAACTGGCAGTAGCCTATTTTGAGCAGCTAGTTGATGGTTTATGTTTCTAGTCAACAAAATTCAATTGAACGGTCCAAATGAAAATCAATCATTCGTCGGGGTAGATATTTTCGCGGCAGATGCCACGGGAACACAGTTCAAAAACGTCCAACACGTTCATATTTTGTTCGTGCAACATAACTTTGTCACTACCTGTTTAGATAAAAGTAAACCAAAAGTAGACCAAATGAAAACCGGCAAACAAATGTTTATGTATGTGCCTGTGTTTCAGCGAATCTGAAAATTAAAATACAAAAGCCTGATTTTATCAGCGACAACATTAGCCTGACAAATACCATTCCCTAACTGGCTAAGTTGGCCCAGATGTGACAAGTGAATTTTGTCTTGTTTGCACGTTGTCAGCTTACAGCCTAACATCGATCTTACGTGGATGCACACGGATTTACGTAATATGGTCTAACACCCAATGACTCTCTCAAAAGGTTTAACAGAAACAAACATGACAAAAAGACTTACACATAAATTATCAAGGATTTGTGCATTGAGTCATAGCTTGCTTACACCTCGTTAGTATGGATGGACACAGCCTGCCTCATGTTGCAAGTTTCAGTTGGCTTGCTCTTCAAGTGCTCGAAATGGTGTTTCTAATGTCTGTTTGGTGACAATCCCTAGTCCGACATTTTACGACCTGTTTCTTTCTTGTTTGGACTCGTTAGATGGAGATATTCTGAATGGGGAATCGAACCGGCTATCCTTCGCCTTACGAGAAGTGTCCATGTCTGCTCCGACACCGGTTCTACGAGCACTGTATATAACGGGGGAGTTTGAAATTGACTAACTCAATTACACACAGACTCTCCCGTTACAAGCGATATTAACAGAATGACGAATGGGAGGTGGTTCAGTTTTGAGCAGTTAACTCATAAGTATACTCTTCTTCGAAAGCTGTTCATCCCATTCCATAGAGAAGCAAAATACAATGAGAACACTCACGACGCCCATTGGTTGAATGAAATATGGCCATACCATAAAGATCCGTCCATGAACTGTTTAGACATTGTCTAAACAGCTGATGGATCTTTATTTAGTTCGGAAAGATAACACCCATTTTCCAGGACCACAATCGCAGTGGATTTACTTTAGGTGCTACAAGCGCAATTCAGTTGGTCACCGCTGTGGACAATTGGGCATGTATCAGTTCAACAATGTTTCACTTCCGGATACAGTAATCTGTTAGAAAACACAATTTTATCCACATTTACCTGCAATATCTGTGTACCCTACTGTTTGCAGCTGAACGACTTAACTCACATATTGAAGCTGATGATAATCCATATGAACTGATTGTATATGGTTCATGTCTCGAACAAACTGGGACAGACTGTAACTGATATCTGGATGTTACTCTGACACACGAGCATTATCTCTCCGATGAACAGGACTTGCCATCAGACCGGAACCAGTCTAAGTAAAGGAGAGCAACCTGGTTTGCAAAACACTGAGGATTGACACAGTTGAAACCATTGCATATGGGGACAAGCGGGCAAATTCGCTGCGTGTGCTACTACCGTTACAATATGACAGTGGGCAAAATGATCACATAACCAAAGTTAGTGGAATAATGTTTATCCAACAAAAATTCGAAGTGTTAGCAGTCACTCTCACACACCTTTCACGTAGTCCAGGACAGTTTATAAGAATCACGCAGCCTCTTTTCAACAGATATAACGTGCAGACGTTTTGTGCGATCGCCCATACATACTCGAATTGTGAGTCTAATTTTCAAAATATTCTGTCCTTTCAAGCTCACCAGACTGGTTTTGATAACAAACCGCACCCTGTAGACCGATTGAGCAACAAGCCAATCAGGCTTGTTGAATGGTTCACAGACAATGTCGTGAGGTGGGTTTTGTCACAAAAGCATCTAGTGATCACATTTCCTTCACTATGTAACTGTTTAGATTTGCTATCTACTGGCTTTCGCAATCATGGTATGTCTTTCGGTTTCCGTCTGAGTGTAGTACACACGTAAATGCAACACCATCTTATAAGTCGAGTCAACAAAACGGTTTATTTTGATATAAAGATGAATTCAGTTGTGAATGACGCTCAACATTTGAGAAGAAACGCAGGTACTTGATGATGAATTGATGGTGATCAGCAAAAAAAGCTCGGAATAACTGAAAAACTGACAAAGTGAGGAATTCCTAGCGGCTGAAATTTGTTTCCGGGGTGGGGATACACAACACGTTACGGTGACTGCCACTCAAAACCATCTACATCGGTTATGAGAATCCTGCAACCCTATACGGCTAGTGACCAAAATATTACCAAGCGCATGAGTCGACTTTAGAGCAGTAGTTTGGAAGCATTAGCAACGTATGACTGCAGTATATAATGTTCCTCAACTTCGTACAGAAGACCCATAACCAGTTCGGTCTTATATTGGACTCATCACTTAAAGGTAGTCAGAGTGGTGATTGAGCAAGGTCTGTAGAACCTCCAGTTTGGTGGCATTAATGCGTTGATCTTAGAAAAACCTCTTTCTCTATTTGAGAAATAAATTGACACAACAGACCTTAGTTTGCGGATTACTAACAGATCGTTGAAACTAACTTACTTAATCAGTAACACTGGCAGTGTGTATTTAAATGTTGAAACGTTGAGTTCCATTAACATAAATCAGCAACGTTTATAGCACCAACCAGACGATAAAACCAAAATATACTTACAAAATACAGAGTACAATAAACAACACTCTATGTGGTTATTAAATCCGAATTCTTCTGCTTCTATGCACCCATCCAGTTGTAATTTAGATGCAATTTTGTACACATTCTTCGGTACAACTTAAACCGATCAATAATTCAATCGATCTATCTAGAACATGAGGCCAAGTATTGTGTGCGTTACATTTACTAAAGTAAATATGCTGTATTAAAACCCCTTGTCTATATTATGTGTGCGACAAATCCTTTTGACTTCAGACTCTTGTGGTAAACACCCAAATGAACGGAAGATTTAAGTTAAACAGACGTGAACAGTAATATAACTACGGAACCGAGCTGAAATGCATTACTTTCCCTTCGGCAGTTAATATGGGACTTGGCTAGACGAAATCGGGCTGAAATGAGGGAATATTGTGAATCACAACATACCAGCTAAATGTCATTACTGATGAGTAACAGGGGAACTTTGTTTTGCATAAATTGCTCTTCATCCATAACTGATCTCAGCTGTCATATTTCCAATTGGCCTCTTTCGAAAATAAGCATTAGACGCGAGTTTCATTCTCATTTGAGCTCGTCAGTAGTGCATATCCTTTCCGCGGCAGGGATTACAAATCTCGTCACGCTTTGATGAGACAACCATATTGACCACTGCGCCACTGACATCATATTAGGTATGACTAAGCTAAGGTATGACTAAGCTAAGGTATGACTAAGCTATAATATATTCGATTGATATAAACGTCATCGTTTTCAATTTAGAACCGTTAATTTTCTAACATCTGGGTTCATTTGACCTAACTAAGCTCACTTAGCCATATGGATACCTAAAAGCCGCATCTTGTCTTTTAACTACATCATCTGTCAGCGAAATTTTTTAGCCGTCGCTATTGAGGAATGTTTTACTAGGTTAGTTATTGCATCAACAATCAGCCGATTCAATTCGCCGCTGATTCGCAACTCTCGCCCTCAGATTTATAACCAACGGCCAAATTAATATTCTTATAGATGGCCACAACTTAATAAATGCCGATTATATGGATTTTGACTTAGTGATGAAGAGTGAAGTGGTTTTTCACTCAGTGATCAATTGTGATTAAAGCAGAAAATCTGCCTTATACCTTTGTTGTCCACCGGTACTAATGAATCCGGCTATTTTAACCCATAAATGTATCCCTATTCTGGGGTTAATATAGCAGTTACTGTCTTCTATCGAAACAATTGTGTAACTTGAACATTATTCAGAAGAAATTTCTACAAAATGTTTTGTTGAGAAAGTTTGATCATCCCCAATGTAAAGCCAGATAAGATGCAATTAACACGTATAAATCACAAATGCAACTGTTGGAATCAAATTATCGGTCCAGACTAACTTTAGTAAACGTGCGAAACTCAGCTTTCTGTCTTCTCTTTCGAATTTAGTTGAATAACACAATCATCTGTGTATAAAAGCTGTGATTACATGTAGGTGGTGTTTACAGTGTATTCGGCAAAATGCCGACTTCTAATCAGCAAACATCAATACAGTACGATTTTGAGTGAAGCGCACTGTTTACAAGCAAACTACAAGTAAAAACGGCTTTTTACTCAGAGTGAAAATAGGACACACGAGAGAATTTCGAATGCACTGAAATACAGAACGTGTTATCTGAAATCACTATTTCGTCTGTCACATTCATGGCCAAATGTGGGTCATCGTTTTGAGATGGTCACTGCTTGATATGCTCACCTTATATCAACATTTTATACAAACTGCTGGTAGTTTCAAAGAGGGTGATGCTGCGAGTTATACAGCGTGTCTGCAACCGGTTTACTGTTCTTTTGACCCAACTAGTCCAAACGACTCAAAACCCGCACGATAGATTGACTGACTCAGATAGAGAGGAAAGCGATAGCAATTTTGTTCTAGATGCCGGAACAGAGGCCGATTGGCATCTGTAAAGATAGTAAGCAGTTTCTGCGGTTTAGTAATGAGAGTTCTACGTAATTTCTCAACAACCTCATGAAATTTGTGGTTCACTTCTGTGGATTTCGACCCGTCAGCTTCTTCAGAATGCTCTGGTCCGAGTAACTTGTTAAATTTGTTTATTTTTTGAGGTGAGTGACAATAGGCATAAGATATTTAAGTATTTCATTCTACCTTACAATATGTATAGAATACTTGGTTCTCATGCATATATCACTTGAAAAGATACCCTTAACCCAACAGAGTTCAAGTTATGTTCTTTTCCATAGTTTTTGCATTTTTTCTCAGCCCCATATCCCAAACGTTGAAAAAATTGCTCAGTACAAAATCATCTGTAACCTTTGTAATGAATAATTCCCTTGGTACCTACAGAAATTCCTACTTCATCGCTTGCACTGTCATCTCACCAACGTTACTTGGCCCAATTACAAACAAATTGTTTGTAAATGAGATTGGTACTTTGGTCCATTCCACCATGATGGTAATTTTTAAGCTTGCCAAACTGGGTACTGGTTTATACCGACTGTGTCATTGATCTAAGCGGTCTCACATGCTCTCCGGTTTGAAAAATCTATCCACAATCATTCTAAGTTTAACCATTATTGTATGTGTGCCTGTATTCTCAACCGGACCACTGACCACCATTATTTACTCACCACTAAACAAGACCTCCTACAATCAGCGGAACTTGCCTTACGTAAGTCTGCGTTTAAGAGAAATATTTTTACATACAGAAACAGTCTTCTCTGTACCCACGAGAATGGCATCATCGGGGAGAATTCCGTCTGGCGGAAAGTTCATGAGCATTTAACTTCTGCTGATATTCTGTTTACCTTCTCAGGCCTCTGTTGTTCACTTTGATTCTTGTTGTAACATTTTTTAATGTTCCATTTCACCACATTTCGATAACTGGAAAACCTATTGGTTTAATAAGTTTCACATTGTCGATATAATAACGCAGATATACGTTTATTATTACCTACACCTAAACGACACACGTCTTATTCCAAACAACGCCAAACGTAGTAAAAACTTGACGTTACATTTGGAAACAATTGCCTCAGGCATATCGAACACGTTAGATATCTTGTATAGTATGCTTTTACAGACGTATAGTGCGTGGGGTGTATTTCGGTAACAGGACTGTTGTTCATCGAGGCTATTTACTGAGCCTGACGCGACAATGGGTCAGAGATATGTCGTTACACCATGATAATCCCTGACAAGCTACCTTGTTGCAGTTAACAACTGCAGTTCCATTGGCTTGACAATGATATAAAGCACTAGAAGAGACAGAGATGTAAAACGTAATTAGCTAGGCCAGTTGATGAGACTCCGGACCTATAGCTGGTACTAGGTTGCTGGGAGTAGAACGTGGAGAGTAATAACAGCTCCCGATCAACTTGAACTATGAGAGCAGCAAAATTTGTTGAATAATGTTTTCCTCTCACGAACGACATCTTCAAAGCAAGCAGGTTGACAAGAAGGGAATTCATTTCGCCGCACGGTTTTTCAGATTCATTGTCAAACAAACACCATGAGAGTTTCATAGTACAAACACGTTATAAACAACGAGCCTTCTAGTTCACCGGAGTGAGCTTAACATCAACTGGAAACTCGCCAAAACGTCATGTGATATTGTTTGGTTAGTCTATTGTATACACTAGCCTCAGAGAAACGTTATGAACAGACGAGGTCAGTCACGTGGACTTTGATCAGCACAATAGAGCGAAAGGCAACTATGGTAATTAAACCTCGGATAATAAGGCTTGTTTCACTGACTATTAAGTTTCTTAGATATAGATGAAACTCCACGTAGTCCAGAAGTTACTTTTGTAAAAAATTTCTCAAATACTTTTCAATAGCTTAATCCCATCTAGGTTAGAGCATAAATTGTGGAGGGCATTCTGCCCAGTTCAGCGATTGCATTTTGTGAGAACACTGTATGACACAAACGGTAGATTAGACCGATGTGCTTAATATAACTCGATGTACAGAATCTTCTTACGATAACAATCCAGGTTTACGGTAAGCTCATTTTTTTGAATTCGAGGCTGGAACCATGAAGACAGGAACTGTGGATGATTTTTACGAGGCAAAACAAACAAATGGATAAATTCAGAACAACTTTTGAGCGATGGGTAATTTTGTTTGTCGATAATGTTTCAGTCCTGACGCAAGAACTTTTTCAAACTAGATACAGACCGGCTGAAAATTTGGTTGTATTTAAGACAGGTTGGACGTAAGCAACCAAACAAAGCAGAGGGTAGCACAAAGTTTATAATCGAGCTCACATAAACAGAGTTCAATACTAAGGTGAATTACAATTTGTATCAGCCCGGAGATGCGTAAAGAGCTAGATAAAAATGAAATCTACGTAATATGTCCGAGGAGCTGATTAAGAAGTTCATAAGATGGGCAATGGTATAACAGTCTTGATGGTTTGGCAGTATTGTCTCACCAAGCCACTTCTGAAGTGTTTGGTACATAGGATAAGACGGAGCTGCAAGATAACCCACTATCACAAAACTGCGGACAAATATAATATTCAATGGGTAGCTCGTGGCACAGAAACATAAAACAATCTTCCGCCGTAACAAATTTAAAACTGAAGTCAGAAACGCTATGTTGCATGGTTTGTACCATGACACTTGCAGACCAGAATGTGGGGAATTGGAGTTGGGTCATAAGCCACACTTTGCAATCGATCGATACTACGCCAATCACTGCCACTACCATCCGAATCTACAAGCAGTCTGTCTCATTGTTCAGGAACCGTCAACTGGACACGGCCAAAGAGTTCAAGGTTATCTGCACAACCACCGACACACGCCTTCTTCGATATACCGAGGTAGTTGCCATCTTAAGGAACAGGCTCGTCCTGTGCACTGAAAAGAACTGTTCGTCACCCTGTTAGTGCCATGACCACTGTAGGATCCGTACATCAATAGCTGGTTAACATTTCAGTGTAAGTTGCTATGTGGTTTTGATTTGGCAAAATTTGACGGTCCGTAGTAAGCGTTCGTCAAGACGCAAAGAAATCTGTCATAGCCTAAATCATGCAACATAGCGTTTTTGAATTAACCTGTCAACTACTTGATATTCTTGGTTATAAATCTGCTCACCTTAAACAGGGTTACGTCAGCATTACAGGTCCACTGATTCATAGCGCCTTCTATCCGTGCCAAAATGCGCGTGCTCCACGCATAACAGGCAATATATACTCTAATGAACATATTATTCTAGAACATTTCTGAGAAACAACTAAGACGGGTATTCTGTCAGTTAGAAAACATACCAGGGGAACAGAGGAGTACTGTTATTCTATTGAAGAAAGAGATATCTCAGGCCATTCGCGGGACAATGGTCTAGTAAGTTTATATGGAACGCATGGACAGTCTCTAAGGTTATACTGAGCAGACTGAACTAAAAGTTAGAACCAGAGTAAATGTTTGCCGGAAGGGTATTAGGAAGGCATGCTGAAATCAACTAAAGTACTAGGCCATGATCTGGGATTCCGTAATCACTGGCCATGCGTTAGACAGATCATGAAATTGACCTGAAAAACGTCGATGTCACAAAGAAGGTTTACAGCACAAGGGCGCCTAGTTTCAGAGCCCAATGTAACCGTGAAATCCAGGTACGCCGTAGCTGGAACGGACAAAGCTGAATACTCTGTCGACTAGCGACCGATCTTAAACAGATCGAACTAACTTACACTTAAAGTTCAGTAAACCAGCAACTTCAATACATCGGGATTATTTATCTGCTTTCCTCAAGAAACACTTGACTGTTTGTTCGATCCATCTGACAGGCTACGTCGATTTTACTTCGTTCTAACTGTTCACATATTTTCGAGTTGTTGTAATTAGTAGCCGAGTTTATTTGCTTAGGTCTAGCCTGTCTTAAATACCATCAAGGTTGTAACTGGTTTACATCTGGTCTGAAGAGACATATGTCAGAATTGAAACATTGTCTACACATTAAAGTACTCAACGCTCACAATTTGTTTTGACACTGTGAATTCCGCATCGGTCCGAAATATATTCTAATTGACAAGTTATGGAGTCACAAACAATCTTTACCAGATCTGAGGAATTTGTACAAATGAACGTAGAACGTAACATCAGGCTGACGTTGACACGGAAATCACTTAAAAGACCAAAGGTGTAAATAGTTTCGAATCGATGAAAGTATCCAATACTGTTCGTATCACAACAAACCAGAAGGACTCAAATGAGTGACAGTAATTCAATATAAATTACAAGGTTTCATTAGGGGATAACAAAACCAGGTAACAATGATTTATTTATTTGAAGAATGACGTAACTTTACACTATGTACAGTCTACTGCCTACACTAAGTGCTGAGTTTTACACCTGATCTAAAACCTATTCGTTTTGAGATCAATAGTATTGACACGTGTTTAAAGTGATTGTTAGTAGTCATTATTATTTTTCCAAAGAGATTCATTAGATTACATATTCATTTAAGCAAGTAACTTCAGATTAACTCAAACATTCAGTTAACATGTCCTTCCAAACTAAGAACACCTTATCGCTCTGGACTATGAAATAAAAATGTTTTATGTTTTTATACGAAGGGGACATTCAATTTCTGTATTAATCAAAGGAAGGAAAGAGTAATCCCGGTGAATTACTTTAGAGCCCCTATTACATTCGTATTGTCTTCATTGTTTTCAACGATGTTTGCAACATAATTTTGATAGCAGCCTTTACTTGATAAGGTTATGTCTTATTTATGGTCATAACTTGTTATCTTAAGTGG
>JTDE01001181.1:2807-18684 GCA_014338405.1 Paragonimus skrjabini miyazakii
AAAATTGTGAATGTTATATAAAAGGTTTGGTCAGAAAATATCAGGTTCCATTGTTCGTCATACTTCACATGATCATTTCACATTCTTCTGTTTATCACGTAATTTTGCTTTTCATTCTCAATTCCACGATAAATTCTAACGCGAGACAACATTCCATGACGTCCGGACAATCAAAATCCCGTAATGGTTGGACAATTCGCAAGGTCTGTGAAAATCCGTCAATTTTGAGGAAATAACGAAGTCCAGTCCAGAAGATCGTCCATTTCTCCGCAAAAATTGGGACCCTTCTATCTTCCTTCATCTTCACAAAAGTTTCTGCATAATTTTCCGGAACCGTCTACATCAAATAATGGGGAAATTCGTCGACTGTTCATTTTCTCCATCCTGAAAGATCTTTCCTCCGGCATGACCTTGAACATAAAGCCAATGTTAACCTTGTGAAGCGAGAATTGATGTAACTACTCAGAGTTTTTGATCGAACATTGGAAATTTTGAGAACCATCGTTTTAGAAGCAAGTGTGCTAAATGCTTCTTCATAAACTGAAAATTTCCTCTATTATTATGTTCGTTTTGTAACTTTATTTTCATAATTGGTGTATTGTACAATCAACAATTTTGAGTACGGTATACGTTTCACGATACCATGTGTATACTGATCACGCTTTTCTGAGCGTGTTTCTCACAGATGCGTTGAGAAATATACCATTATTATTATTATAATTGGTGCATCGTACAATTAGCAGTTGTGTGTACCGTATGCGTTTTGCGTTACAATGTGTATACTGATCACGCTCGTCTGAGCGTGTTCCTCACATGTGCGTTGAGTAATGTACCATTATTATCATTATTATCATAACACTTCATCGCGTTTCGCAACCTTCGTTGCCAATCGTATGAGGCTTATCCGCAACCTCACTTCCATCTACCAATGGAGGCATGCGCCTTCAGAATTCAATCCGACCGTAGTGGCGTTTAGGGGAATAACACCAGCCTTAAGCAAGAAGATCAAACTCCGGCTGCGGGGTCCGAGCTTTCTGTTGAATTCAGAAAAACAATGGCCAAAGATGCCAACTTTCTCAGGTTTGCCAAAAAAGACCCAGAGATTAGACGCACTCTAGCGGCTACCATGACAATTAACTTTAAGTTTATTCTGGACCAGCTGATGCGAAGATATTCCAGTTGGACTAAGTTACTACGGGCCATCGCTTGGTTATCACGTTGTGCTAGTTTTGTGTACGTGGTGATGTGCGCTAAGCAAAATGCGTCTATCAAAGTGAGACCCCTTTGTGTGTCCGAGATTTGTGCGTCTGGTCTTAAGTTAATAAAGCTCGTGCACGGACGTGAGTCCTCCAAGGAACTCTGGGTCCTGAAGGCGTCCACCGTAAACCCTCGTAAGGTGAGTAGACTTTAAAAATTGCGACCAGCTTTGTTAGATGGATCACTGTATCTTGGCTGTAGAATCCGACCACAGAATGAGGACAGTGCGAATCTGTTGATCGTCCCCTGTCACGTTGCCGTCACAACCCTGTTGATACGTCACTACCACGAGTCTGAAGGGCATATGAGTACCTCGCATGTGCTTGCCAGCATTAGAAGACGGTTTTGGATTTTAAAAGGATTGGCTGCCGTTAAACGAGTGCCAGGTGGGTGCTGTCACTGTAATAGGGTTTGGACTAAACAGTGCACTCAAACAATGACGCCAATCCCCTCGATGAGATCGTCGACGGACAGTCACCCACTGCGGTACTGCGGGGTGGATTACTTCGATCCATTCAAGGTGCGCGTAGATAGAAAAGAGCTCAAACGTTAGTACTGCATGGTTACCTGTTTGCAAACTCGCACCTTACACATAAAAGTCTACGGACTCATTTCTCATGGCCTTAATGCAATTTTTGTGAAGGAGGGGCGATTCAGAGACTGCTTACAGTGACAACGGTTCCAAATTCGTTGAAGCCGACCTAGAGCTGAAACGAAGTTTACGACGTTTGAACCAGGGTGTGTTAACAGATAGGTTATCGACTCAATCCTCCAAGTGCAAATCATCGAGGCGGCACCTGGGAAAGAATGATTTGAACAGTAAGACGAGTGATGCCGTCGGCAACACAGCAACAGATAATGAATGAGGAGTCACTTCACACCTACGTGGTGGAAGTTGAGCGAATCGTCAACGATAGGCTACTCGTGTCTGTTTATGACGATCCAGATAATTCCCGGGTGCTTCGACCCAGTGATTTGCTCATGTTGCGCTCGAGTAGTGGCTCAATTACAGATGAGGAAACATTGGGCTAACGCTACACGAAGGGCTGGAGACGAACTCAACACTTATCTTGTGTGTTCTGGAGACGATACCGGCGTGAATATCTGCCACAGTTGCAGACTACACCTAAGTGGTTGAAATCTTCGCGCGATCTCCAGGTAGGCGATAAAGCTATTCAAGAAAAAGCCTCCAGGGATTTTGGCCATATGGTGTAACCAACGAGGTATTTCCTGGTAATGATGAACTCGTACATCAGGTGTCAGTAAGAATTGCAGATGATACTGCTGTCAGACGGGACATCAGATCGCTTTGTTTTCTAGAGGCGTCCACTGAGTAACACCAGGTCGCTACTGGTAAGACATAAAGTATGGATCCATCTACTGGACCGGTCGATCGCTGCTGTTCATGCTGCCACCTCGAGGTTGGAAAACCAGCCGGTTTTCAGTATCCAGTGTTGAAAGTGGTGAAATCTGTTGCATCATTATGTGATTGCTGTACTTTGTCCGATTAATTTTGAAGGGTGGCCCTAGGCTTCATTATGGTCCCTAAAAATAAACGGTGATAACCATTTTTATTCTTACACCAGCTACTGTAACCGTTTTATTTAATCTTATTCAGTATGAACTCTTACATTTCTAAATGTCAAAATAAGACATCCTTCTTCTATATTCTTCTTTGAGTAAGCTCATAATTCTTGCCGTTTCTCGATGCGTGAACAACCATTTTGCTCCGACTCGACCACTGATCATTTGTTTGAGAGAGCTCAATTCTACTTTGCCATCACTCATTACTGAGCGGTGCCCAGCTGTCAAATTTGTTGTACGGGCACATTCTTTATTCAATTTCTGAGGAGTTTCCACATTCGAGGTGAGATTTTTGATTTTCATGTACACTGGTTCAATAAGTGTTGTATCAAATCCAGTTTTCACGAGCGCCTTCTCATTAACCGTTTCGAAGATAGATAATCTTCTCTGCCGTTGGATATCGAGAAAGGCATTTTCGGATAAACAGATTACGCGTAACTCGTTGTGAACTTGTATCGTTAGCGAACGACTCAATAATGCCAATTAGAAGATCAAAATTGAACTCACTGACTGAATTAATCAGAGATTCTGTTTCACGTTTGAAGTGTTTATTGGATCCTGCTGTCGGTTGGTGGGAACTCTGTTTCTGCGTTAGTGTTTTAATCAGTTTTGGCTGCGCTTGCTCGAATTGTTTTCGCTGCTATTGAAGAGGGGTTTGCATCCGTTATTGACGTCGTCGGTCTTTCTTTCGCCAAATTGTTGTAAACCCTCCTAAACGATACGCTGGTTTTTCCTTGATATTGGAGTGCGCTTGGCAAAATTCGGATTCTCTTTTCGATAATAATTCACACGAAAATCTCGGCCCCGAAGAATACCGCGACTCTCTCCGTATTCGCTTCCAAGGCAAACCGAATGACGCGTACAAAAAGGTTTTGTTCCGCCCCAAAGCGTGTGTGACAAAGGCAACAAATACAGGGTACTTATGTTATGCACAGTGACCAAAAAGTACAGTTGCCGGAAAAAACTAGTCAAGTTCACTAATGGGCATAGCGGAATAAAAAGCCAGCCGCTCTGAACAAGTCCGCTAATTAGGATAAAGTCAGTCTTTTTTCTCAAGGACGGAGGCGGTTTTTGGACGGAAAGAAAGTTGGCGACCTAACAGATATCACTGCGGTGAGCTAGCATACACCTCAATATAGCTAAGTCCATTCGGTGACCCTCCTCTGGGAAGGTATCGAGCATACTTTTTATGGAACAGTTCGTCCTTTACACCTGCTATTTGCTGTGCGGGTTGTGAGCTACAGTTTGCGTTCTATCAATTCCTAGTTACCTACACACTGCACGACCCAAAGAGCTTTCGAAGCAGAAGCTTTGATCTAAATGGCGTTGACCAGGGGCTCCCAGTGGTCGACAATGGCCGGCGCTACCGTAGATATATCCACCTGTGCAAGCGGGACTGTTTCGCACCATTTGGTGAAGTGATCTACCAAGACCAAAGTGTATCGATTGTTTCGAGATGTTTCAGGCGACGACCCCACAATGTCTACGCCGACTGACTCATTAGAATATTCTGCAGTCATAACTTGCAACGGTGCTCGAGTCCTATTTGAGGACTTTTGAAGGTACCACATTTCTCGCACGACTGGCATAAAAGTCTGATATTTATCCGCTGACGTGGCCACCAAAGTCGTTGTCATACGGCCACCTCCAATTTGTTTCTTCTCGCATGACCAAGCTCGTGGTGCAGGTTTGTTAGGACGTCACGTACCATAAAACTAATAGACCGCAATCCTTCTCGTGTTACTGGGTCCGTGTTGGATAAGTAATACTCACTCCGCCATCCTGAGCTGCCCTTATAGCACCCAAAGACGACGAAATTCATAACTTTTTCCTTCCAAATCCCCGCTTTTTGGTCTGCCTTCGCTGTTCCGGCACTTTTCGTAAATTAACGCAATCTCAGAATCTGCCGTTTGAGCCTGCTGCCAGTGGATGTGTACCGAGCTTTGTAGGTTGATCAGCTCCGTGTTTCATGGTACAGGATGGATTGTCGCCATGATTGCGCACTGGACGCCTTGATGATGAATCAGCGTTAGAATGTCGTCTGCCGAGTCTTTGTTCACGTAGGAAGTCGTATTCCTGTAGGATCTCCTGCCATCGTACAAACTGCTGCTCCGGGTCTCTGAAGTTTTGCAACCAGCGGTGGGATTGATATTCCGCGCGCACGATGAACCTTTGGCCCAGCAGATAATGCCGGACTTGTCGCGCGAAGAATACTAGGGTAAGCATTTCTTTTCTCATTGTACAATAGTTCCTGTCGCACTTACTCAAACACCGGCTACCGTGAGCTGTCACTCGTTCCCTATCGTCTTGTCCTCGTCGCGAGAGGACCGCTCCAATTTCACTGTCACTTGCATGGGTATCCAAGACAAACTCCCCGGCCTTCAGTGACAGATCAGGAAAAGCCATCACTGGCGTAGTGAACAGAGCTTCATGCATTGATTTGAAAGCATGGTCGCACGTTTCTGTCTACAGGAACCCTTGGTTATTTTGTAGCAGTCTGGTCACTGGAGTGGAAATTCGAGCGAAATCAGTGATGAGGCAGCAATAATAAGACGCTAGCCCTAGGAAACACCTCAGCTCGTTTGTACCCTTCGGCATGGGCCAAGATCGAATCTGCTCCATCTTTCTAGGGTCTGTGTGGATATCCGAACCGGAGATAACGTGCCACAGGAATGTTGCCTCTTCGAGCTGGAAGTGGTATTTTGAAAGCTCTAGTTTCAAACCGACTTCTGCCAGACGTTCCGGCACGGACTCCAAATTGCGCATATGCTCTAGCTCGGTCCCCCACGGACTGTCAAATCACCCAGATACATTGGGCATGCTCTAGGAATTAAGTCATGCAGTGCTTTCTGCACTAAGCTTTGGAACGTCGCGGGTGCGTCTGATAACCCGAAGGGCATAACTTCAAACTCATGCAGACCGGACGGTGCGGTGAAAGCCGTCTTAGTTCGGTAGTTTTCTTCGACTTCCGTCTGAACTGGTGCCAAATCAAACGAGCTAAAATGCGTGGCCTCACCTACAGCATCAGATAAATCGTCGATTCTTGGTAATAGAAACTCGTCCTTCTTTGTCACTTGATTGAGCTCTCTGTAGTCGACGCATAATCGCAGATCACTGCCATTCTTTCTAACCAGGACTGTTGGGGCAGTTTGCGGAGAATTCGACGGTCAGTTTACGTCCTTCTGTAGCATGTCATCAACCATCTTACATACGTCATCTTGGAGGTGTGCAGGTATCCTGCTTGGGGGCATCTCAATTGGTGGCGCGTCCGCCGTATTAATTCCATACTTTAGAATGTTTGGCGACCTAGCCCTGCCCCCTCCCACGCAAACACAAGCCGGCTGTCTATACTCTGGTTGTCTGTTACGCTAGCGGACCAACTGTGGGGCAGCGTAGAGACATCGGAGGACAGCGTTTTCCCGAAGTAGGAGCTCTACCAACAATCCTATAGAAGGAAACAACACAAACCAGCATGAGCCAAGGGCCCAGGAAATCATGAACACGACTTACACGAACTGAAACGACATCAACAACACAGCAGCACGACCTGTTACGCAATTTAAATTCAACCTGTGCGCCCTTGCTGATTTCGACCACACGATAAAACAAATTGCGCTTCAAAGTCCTTCGTGTATTGTTGAGTGTAAAGTGAAACCGAAACTGAGAAACCGCACATCGTACGTCTTAAGCCGCGGCTACTCACTGCCACTCTCCATTGTGTTGCAGAGTGGGCGGTTCGTGCAGTCTTCAAAGAAGAAACCTTAATTAAGAACAAACCATCTGACCGAACCGTGAAGTAATGTTCTATATTGCCACTTACTCCTTCCTCACTTCATAGTAACGTCATGTGCTCTTGATAAAGGATTTCTGGCGAGCTGTCGTTCTCCCTATTATCGCGTATATTACATTTTGGTGACCCTGCTGGGATAAAAGAGGTGCCATTAAAAAATGAGTGCCGTGAAAAAAAGAAGTCTTAAGATGAGAAGAATGTTTTAAGAAATGTGTCGAGATAGAAACAAGTGTAAAAAAGAGAGGTCCCAGGTAAATTGGCGGAGGGTCCACGGGTCCTCTGTTTTCTCTGGCAACGTGAGCACTTGCTGGCTTGTGGAGGGTATGGAGCATCGGGGACGGTGGTCAAAGAAGTGAGGAGTTGGGCAACACACTGTCGAAACCAGCAAGCGTGCATGAATTATATATGAGCTTTGTAACGGAGCGTGCGGCTGTGTTGTTGACGCCGTTTTGGTTTTCGTTTGTGTAAGTCGTGTGCTTGGCTTACCGTGCCTTTGATTGATGCTTGTTTATGTTGCTTCCGTTTACAGGACTATTGTTAGGGCCTCTACTCCGGAAGAACGTTGTCTTCTGGTGTTTCCCCGCTGCTGCAAAGTTGGTCCGCAAATGTTACAGACATTCAGAGTAAAATCGGTCGGGTTGTATGTTACACTAGCAGGGTAGACGAAGAGACGATGCAGTGATCCCCGTAATATTAAGACGCAGACACGTGAATGATACGTCACCAGGGAGGTCGCGAATATCATTCGAACAAGTTCGTTAAAAGGAAACTGCCACAGTGCTGTGCTCGTTCGAGCGGTGTGAAGCGCGTTAAGTATTTCTCAGGCGCGCCATCTGAAATAAAACAACAAAGAAACGAACAACAACGAAAGTTGTAAAGGCATGCGCATCAGCTTCCGTACTGTCACAATACTAAGCGAACGAACCGACGCCACGACCTCGACGGTAAAATATCAGTGGACCAGGGGATTGTTGGCGAGAGTAGAAGGCAGAGCTCCAGGCAATTCCATATCATTTGACGTAGATTCGCAATGCCAGTAGTGGTAAGGAAAATGCCCAAATCAGATGCGCTAGCTTAACCGAGGTAATGTAATTATCACTACTGGCTGTGAAGTCAAAAACAGAATCAGCAGAAATGTGACAGCCTGGAAAATATCGCACACCTCACGAGCTCGCAGTTTGGAGAAGCTATGGTGACATTCTGACCGGTTGCGCTAAGCATCTAATCTGAGAGGGTAGCCTCTCAGAGAACTACTACGAGCCGCGCTGAACATGCAACGACACGGATAGCCTGGAGATGTGAGAATTGAAAATTCGGTGGGACTCTAACGAGTAAAGATTCAAAACGTATAGTCTAATTTCAGGAAACTTGGCTTGAGGACCCAGAATGGCCATGGCGGCACGTCACTGAACTCTCCCAGAAGCACTTTTTCCTTTTTGGGAAAGGTTGACCCGATCACAGCTCTATTCTCAGGGTGCGGATGGATGAAACTGTTGTATAGTTGTTTCAAGCGACGAGAATCAGTCTGGCCGAAAAGCGTCTTGAGTAACGCTAAGGTATTGTTGGCTTTTTACACTTTCACCGCGGTGTTGCGTGAGCTGGAAGGGGTGTGAAAGATAAACGTGCCCAAAGGTTGTTTTGACCAAGACCACTTAAAGAAGTATGCTCTCAATACAGTAGGTGGGGTTTGCTGAACAGCAAATGTGCATAACCTCGTGCTTTCCAGCAATAGAAGCAATCACATTCAAATGGGATCAACCATAGACTATTGGGTTCATTAAGCAGGATAACTGGGTCGTTAAAATTGCACATGGTGCACCAAGTTTTGACATCACCCTAGAACGGCAACAGGGGGGGGGCAAGATCGAAATGGAAAAGATAATTTATCGGAATAAGGAATGAGACCAGATGGAAGACGAAAACCTCCAGAACACCGCTGTAACTTGTTTGGCGACTAAAAGTGCAGAATTCACGCACAATCTACACTGCCGATTAGAGGTAAGATTCAGCTTTCGAAGGATATTGCCTTGGATTCCACAGCGATGTAGTTCACTAGGCAAAACGGACTGATTCACGCCGTCGAAAGTTTTGGCTAAATATAAGCACAAAACATCTCTCCCGATACTCTGACTAGCAGCATTCATCCACTCGTCAGTGGTAAGCCGATTCACGGTACACGATCGTTCTGCTGCATATTGCAGAGAATTCACGGGAAGAAAAACAGCTATAAAGTGGGCCGTACGTGAATGCTTCCATTACTTGAGAGAGACCTTACAGTAAAGCTACTGGGTGGTAATCGATAGGGAGATTCAACTTACCCTTACCAAAGACAGGAAGAGTGACCGCCAATTTTAAAATACTGGGTACTGTTCCTTTTGTAACAGAATTATTGAACAGTAGGTTCAAGGGATGAGCAATCTGCCCAGTCGCATCGCGAAGGGCTTGCGGGAGAGCGCCACTCGGAAGGGACGAACAGTCCTCAAGGTGCCGGAGGTTATTAGGAACGACAGAATAAGCAATGTCCACGATGTTCCCGCCTTCGAATTCAATAGCAGAAGGGGCCTGAGGGATGGAGGGATGTGGGCAAAAATGATGCTGGAAACCTCTAGGAAGGCACTAGTTAATTAAGCGTCGGGGCTTGTGGGTCCTCTCAAATCGAGGACTTAGGGTACCCCTGCTTTAGCCTTACGCGCTATTGTTGCAAACGAAATAAACCTTTCGGATCGGTAGCAAAGCGTCTAATAGGCCGCTGCTGTGATGTGGGCCACCTTCACGAATTAACGAGATACAACGATTACAAGCTAGTACATACACCTCCAGATCACCCCTTCATACAGGTAACCAATAGTTCACCTACGCACGTCGTTTCTAAGAACTAAGTCTAAGATACAACAGCGTAGTTGACACGGTGACCTCTTACACCTCAAGGCTGCCAATGGTGCAGATTCATCGGCGGCCGTAGAGAGTGCGGCGGTGAGCCGTTTGCCTAGTTAATCAACGGGGTGGATGGAGGTGCAGTTATCCCATGTCAATGAGGCCAAATAGAAACGCAACAGACAAACATTCATCTTACGAAACTTTCTGCGTCGGTAAGCTTGGTGTTCCAGAATAATTCAGGTGAAACGACTCGATGAAAACCTATGTCTAGTGGAGTCATTATTTCGAGAATTCCAGCCGTCAGGCCCTCGTTGGTATGTATATAGCTTAGACGCAATGGCCCCTGCTCTTCCCCACCAAGCGGGAATCATGAAGCGTGTTCACCAAAACGCGGAGCTTCGACAGCGTTAGAGAAGCGCACTTACATGGATTTCGGGAGGATTGAAGTCGTCCGCTAAGAGGACCCAGAGAAAGCCCAAGGAGGTCAAAATTTCCATTTCTTCAAAAAGCAATCGGTCTTTAAGAAGACTTGAAGACCGAAGACGGCGGATAACCGCTACCAACCAACGATCCAAATAAGCTGGGACAGCTGGGCAAAAGGCTGCTTCAGGATTGGCACTTATTACTGGATTATCATGCTGGGAGATATGTAACGAAGCGTTAGCGCAGAAAGCCGCCCCGTCACTTTACTTTCCTTTCCATCTGCAAGAAAAAGCAGCGTGTCTCCAATGCCTAGTTCAGAATCAGGGTGAGGACTAGTGAACCAAGGTTCAGTGACAACAACCATACAGGGCTTCACACACGAAGCTCAGCCAGCTTGTTGCGTGGACTCAAAACTTCGGTATAAGTGCACTTGACAATAATTACTGCGAAGGATGGAGTGGTACGCTTGCGTTGTAAATCAGGCTGCTCCTCTACAGAACTGACGAGAAAACAGAATCTGACTCTACCAAAGCAGGCTGCGAAAGAAGATAAGAGGCATCAAATTTTTAAAGGTAACATAAAACCACTGAAACGAATTTATCTACCCAACTTCAGCTCCGCGCGCTCTCCTGTGCGACGTTCAGGATGAAGCATTACTTTGCCTGCAACAAGGCGGTATCTATAACAAAATCGCTACAGAATATGAGGCGTCATTCATCGAGAAGTAACGGAAGACTTTAAAAGTTTCAGATGATTTTTGTCAGGTGCAAGATTTGATCGCCGGATGCGGTAGATGTGCTGAAATTAAGCACCAGTCAATTCATATGCATAGGCAAGAAATCACCCATGATTTCTTCGGTGTTTATGAGGACGCATTTCAGAACCAGGGAATCGTCGACTAATGACAGTTCGAGTTTTACCATCCACCAAAGGGTCTACTCTTACTAGCCAGTATCCATGGCACTCCACCTATGGCATGTTCAGAAATATACCTGGGCACCAGTAATGGTGCACAGCTTACTGGAAGACCAGAACAAATTCTCAATATCATAGACCGTGGTGAATACTATTCCCACCAGCCGATGTTTATCAGCATACGATGAATGTGGTTTTCTGAACAATCACGTGATAAAAATAGGAGTGCAAGCCGTGATAACATCCTTCTCCCTGAGTTTGCATCAGATTTCTCTATCATGCTTATCATGAAGTAATGGTCAGCTTTCAGTACATTTCGGAGGGCACTGTGCTGTAATTGGGTTCTCAAGGGTAGCTGAGTTAGCCTTCATAGGAATTATGGTAGGTTTGTCTCTAAAGCGCTGAGCTGAACTTCGGTTAGCCTCGTAGAGCCAAATGGCTTCACACGTGCATGCTTTAGTTCAGCATGCAACGCGACCACCACCGACGCATAAGGTTGGCCAGATGGCTTTCCAACAACATCAAAACTCAGCTTTGAAGAGATAACAAGAGGTGTGACTCTCAGATGTTGAGGTGCATTTTGGGCAGACACAATAGAAGCATACGTCCCATTGGCAGTGGTTCCCAAATAAGCAGGATCACTGATTGTTGCACAGCCACAGAGTCAGCGATTGACGTCATCATAACTTCCGCGGAAAATATGTTATCCGCGGCTTTCTTGCTCTGATGCTTGGACATACAGCGATCACAAAAAAATTGGTTGCAGGCCAGTTCCAATACTATTGGCTTGTATTTTTCACCTGGTAAACCTATACAGGAAGTGGAAACCACTCGTTACACACAAAACGCCTCATAGCGTAATCATTCGCATGAGCAGTACTTCGGCAAGGTACGCAACTCGACATATCAACCATGGTTACTGAAAGCTTTACAAAGATCGGCTTGAGTTAGGGACAAAAATGTGAATTGATAAGATTCAACTTTGTGACTCCCGAAGTCTTTAGGACGGTTGATCAGTAAACTACGATCGCGACGCCAAAGACGAATTTGAACTCGCCTTGTTCAAATTCTCTGCCAGTAGGTGACAAGTTGTATAAATAATTTCACTGCAGTGCGCAGGAAGAACGACATCCAGCGGCCGTGATGTCCAGATTCTTGCGCTGATAAAATCGAGACGTGCAACAGCGTAATGCAGTTCTTCTTCACTTTCGGCGTAATCAGAATTAAGCTGGTATCTTTTGAACGCTCCCCCCGTTTGTTTCAGTTTTAATACGTTGTCTAGAGATGTCGCACGATGAGCCGTCTGCACATAACTTGGATTACCATTAACAAATGCAAATTAATCTTATTTTAGTTTGGAACCTTCGGTTGGTCATTCCATTGTATGTCGTCTTGTTCGTCAAGGCAAGGAGACATTTCGTATTAACGCTTCTTTCGCCAAGCAGAATTTCGCTCAGAGTCACGCAGCTAGCCTCGTAGGGTTTGTAAATGCTTGGTTTATATAGTCGCCTATGCTAGAAGCATCCGAGCAAGTGAAGGATCAATCTCAAATCCATCGGCGAAACCATGATGTTGAAAACGTCAAATAAGCATCATCAAACAAACTTATATGCGGGCTTCGTAACAGGGTTGTTTTGGGCAACGGTCGATGTTTACAGGTCAGCGCGCTGGCGCGAATGTCTGAAGAACTCAAATGCTGTAAGCTGCTAGAACCGTAATAGGTACACCTGAAACTGACGCGTATCCGCGTGAATATGCACACACTTCGGTTTGGTTAATGGCATCAAGCACACTTTGGCAAACTGTCAGGTGCTGGATCCCGTCACCACTCCAGCACAGTCTAGCACTGGGGCGTTTCGCTGACAGAATTAGAAAAATGTAATTTGTGGCCAATCTTACGGAGTCTTTCTGGACTCTTTTGTGCCCCAGTCATTCAGTTGTCAAGTAAGGTGGAAAAATTACCCGGAAGATGTAAACGCATGCGCTTTGGACGCCATCAGTGGACCTCCCGACGTGCTACCAGGCAAAATCTTGTTCGCGAGAGTCAACTTAACCGTTCGTCTGAAAGCTATCACCTGCGATATGCCAGCTCGTACTTTTGCTAAAATCGTACGTATTGTGGCTGTAGTGAATCTAATCAAAAAATAACATTCCAGTCAACGATATGTTTACTTGAAGTTACCCTTTTACAGCGACTGTTGCCTCCTCTCGTGTTTCACTTCCTGCGATTAACTGCCCAATCCCTCCTGACGTGATACACTACTTCCCAATAGAATAAGCGCATTCTCTATCCATGAACGTAGCCCGTCTGTTGACCAACAACTGGAGTTCTGGATCCATATCACTGGACGTACATATTGGTCCCCAAGCGACCGATCACGTCAGTACTAGAATGCCAAAGTTTAGGACAAGGTAGAACTGTGACTTTCCTCAGAAGTGTTGGATTATTTCACTTCAAACAGTGATAGACAACTGAACGTGGGCAATTTCTGCTTAGTCTAGATAATGTTTCATTGGCAGGCGTGTTGTACAATGCGAAGTAAGAAATGTTTGCAGATATTTATTTGGTTATTTGTATTTTTGTCATTCTTCTTCCTAAGGAACTTCTAAACGGTTGACCACGGTACCTCCATACAAGTTTCATGTTTGTGTGGTCATTGAATAACGGTGTGAACTGTACACCCTTTGGTTAGTTTTCATGAAAGCGTTTCAAAACTTGGTGCCCTAAACAAATTCTCAGCGTTCCCATTTGAATCGCGTATGCGCAAGTCGAAGCATGTGATCCACGGTAGAACAAGACAAGTCAGCCAAGGTTGTGAACAGTGATTTGGATGGCTATCCATGTCTGTTGTGTCTAATAGTGCATCCTTGGATTGAGACATCGGTATGAAAGTAGAATTGTCAACTTCTTCGCTCCCGTTTGTTTATTTTAGAACGATGTTTCGCTTGAAAACTTGAACCCTAATAATGTTTTAGTCACTGACAATATTTCGTATCATTTTGTCAAACGCTTGCACCCTAAATCCGCGGGTTGTACAGTTGAAAATCTCTCTTTTCAGATTCACCAGATCTCTAATCACTCACACTCAGGCCGCCGGCGAAGTTTTATGTTCGCTATTAAAGCAGGTGTCTGTGTTCAGTGTGTGAAGACACTAATGTTTGTAGTGGAAAATTGATGATCATGTTCCCTGCCCCCACTTGTTTCTTCCTTGCTAATCGTTCGCCTTCTTACATTCGATATCTAAGTGGAAGTTTATGTGTGTGTATGCATGTGTCGTCCGCTACCTTTGGGCACAGGCCGTTGAGCAAATGGATTGCGCTGAGAGCCCTACTCGCTTGTCTGTCTAATTGTGGACGTACTGACACTATCCAAATCGTACAAAATCCACACTGGTACAAAATGAACCTAATACTATACTACTTTGGCCGTTGCGCAAGATAAACCAGGTCACCTTATCTGCCGTTTACACTGAGGCGGATTAGCGAAAACATACTACTGTCAAACATTCTACCCTCCACTACTCTAACGACCCCTCCAGCACGAAGCCTGGGGCAGACAATACCCACTCAAATCCCAGTAGCATGAAGATCAGCCTGAGATGCGCCCAGGGACGTAAGATGTTCTCCGGTGGGACAAGAAGCGTTGAAACCGCATTATTCGCTAAGGAAGTGAGGCACTAAGGAATCGGCATAGCAGCAATGAGTAAGACAAGGCTCGTGAACTAAAGTAAGCTTCAGGAAGCAGGTGCCGGGTACAATTTCTACTACATGGGCAACCCGCAGACGACACTGGGGGAGTAAGATGCCTGTTTCACAGCCACTGGCCGCATCAATGCCGTGATCGTAAGCGAATCGCATGGCATCAGCTCTCGAATCCAGTCTATGCGCCTGCGACTCGGTCCAAGTAAGTGTGCCACATTTATCAGTGTTTATGATCTATGTTTTGCGCTTATGATACAATGGGCCAATCGTATCATCAGCTGTCCGCCACAATCCGGTCAGCACCGGTGGGTGACCGACTGTTTGTTCTGGGTAGCGTGAACGCTTGAGTTGGCCGCAATTCGTTAGCTTGGCCGGGTGTCCTCGGACACTACGGCATTAGTTCAAATAACGAGAATGGTGATCGTCTGCTCCGGCTGTGTGCCACTTACGAGCTGGCTATCACGAACGCCCGATTCCAGCTGGATATGAGCGACATCACGATGGGGACTCACCCACGAAGCGGTCGTCACCACTTGTTTGATTACGTGATTTTGGGGCAGCGCGATATTTATGGAACGCCTATCACGTGGGGGATGCGTGACGCTGAGTTTAACATCAATCACAGGCTAGTTCGGACTAACCTGGATACCCACGTGCGTAAGTCTGTTTGGTTCAGACCTTTCAGCCAACGACAGAAGTTGGGTATCAGACTTTCACTTGCTCTCGGTCGGGATGTTTCAGAGCAGCAGACAGCGACTGGACAACTGCACAACGGGCAGAATGCAGACGAGGATGACTTGTCAAATGGAATGCCAAACAGTGGCGGATCAGCGCCAAAACGCGCCTTACTAAAGCTGGCTTCCTCGAACTGGGAGCAAAAAGAAGTGCCGCAAGAATTTCAAGGTGCCCTTATCGCACCAATTTTCGAAAGTAAGGGTAGAAAGCAGTGCCTTGACAGCTATCTGACAATTGAGAGAGAATTTGCAAGCATACAGTGGTGGAGTTAAACATGTAACGTTTTGCACACTATTTTCTATTTCAAAATTCTGATTGTTATCCACACTTTTCACTATCCTCAACTTCACGTATACAGCCAACGTTTAAACCAACTTAATCGAACTAATCGATAATCAGTAAATACAACTCACTCACTTCTCGGTTCGCGAGCCTTGCGTTCTCTCTACGTTCCGGTCGCTGGTGCACTGAATTTTGGAGAGTTCGAAGCTAACGGGATCAAACGACTGTTGCGGAAAAGTTCCTGATTTATCTATTATTGGAATTACCTCAGTTGTTGACCTCCAAGATTAATTAGGACCGACACGACGGATT
>JTDE01001181.1:18968-52545 GCA_014338405.1 Paragonimus skrjabini miyazakii
TGATCTGGTGTTCATACTTGAATTTTGTATAGTGATTAGATCCACTACAAACATAACCTATTTGACAATTAAACTAATGGCATCATATCTCCAGTTTTGTTATTTATACAGGATAAAGGGCACGGTAAGATAGTAGAATCTTAATAGCTCTAGAGGAATGCATAAAACGTTACCGCCGATCAATACTAATCGAATCCTTTAACTACTTGCAGAAAACTGGAGCATAAATATTGTCTCACTAACGTACAAAACTTCTATCTCACACCTTCATTACGCAAGTGTACATAAAAATGGAATGGTTACGCCTGTTGTTCTGTGGCAACATTGAACAGCTAATAATGATTCACTCATCAGTGAACTATGTCCCAAACTTTCGATGCTTTTACTGTCATTTCACCAACGGTACGGAAGCGAGAATTCCAAAAAATGTTTTCCAGTTTTCTATTAAACTTCAGCTTCTGTAAAAACTAGTAATTTATTTCAAGTTCTATAATTTGTTCGGCGCCACGTTTATTTGCACTTTATTTCGCAAGTTCACCCATAAGATGTTGTCAAAGCGCGCTATGAGGGACGGGGGATCTGACGGTTTTGATCTGTGTTTTTACCAATTGACGACTTTATTGACAGCTGTCTGTAAGACTGTTAATTTTTAACCCTATCAGCATCAATCCTTTCGACCAATTGTTGCCAACCCCATGTGGTCAGGTAGCAACCTCATTTTGAATGAGGGTGACCACAACATTGCTGAAGAGTATGTTTCCCGTTACTTGTCGGTATCAACAAATATTCAATTCACTGACGACAAAAGTCGCTTTGCGATATCCACTATTGTACGCATTAGAACAGGCACTTTCAATTCATCGTACTATTACAGTTACAACTTGTCCAGTGAACATGACAACGAGAGCTGATGCTAACAGTTGATCGATATTTTTACCAACGTCAGCTCCATCGAAGTCCTTCTGTGTGTTCTGAGATGTTTCAGCCTGTCATTACCTAAGTTTTAGACCACCACTTTTCATCCCCAGTTCTAAGTGATAATTCGATCACGGGTTGCCAGTGTGGTACAGTGGTATTTCTATCCAGGCTCAGGGTATGCACAGCGTCACTCACATATATATCTTCTATATTCATCCGCCCCTCTGTTTAGTGTTATCACAAAATCCTAAGTTTGTTTTAGATAACTATCGCCTTCATATATCCACCTCATGTCTCACGATGATGGTTTGTTGAACTTCCCAGTAATATTGCTGCTAAAACTTATCCAATGAATTCTGTTTCTGGCGGATGTCGGTCAGCAGTTTCACTCATACCGGACTTCACCGTACGTCTAGCTGTACGTTCCCTTATGTCTCGTTCAACTACTCCTTACATCTCAGGCCATCGAGCTTCAGTGCAGATGTTCCAGGATTGTCTGAACACATGTCATCATCATGTTTCTATGTGCAAGTCATGTTAACAAAAGAAGCCCGTGGGCTCACCAAGGTACATATCTATTCTACATTAGATTTTATTTACCGTTCAGAACACATTTTTGTTCACGTGACGTGCAGATGAAGACACTTTCAAAGCTCAGATCTACGTAGACAGTGTGCAAACCATTCACACGCATCACACAATGGAGACTATCTGATGTGGTGTCTGGGGACATCTCGAAGTTCTCATCAGCGTCGTTCCTCAGTCATCCTACCATAATGACACTCTTCCAGCACTTTCTGTTGTGGAGTCAAACCTTTGCGACATCCACACGAACATGAGTGGAAAGTTGATATATCCCTTAGGCCGGACCTCTCCACATGATATTTCGCAACCCACTGCCCCATCTGTCATGCAGTTCTCTAGCAGCTTAAATATTGTGTCTGATAGAATCAATTCCATTTACTTATTACTCATAAACGTGAGATCATTGATATGTTAGATGCACATCTTTAGATCTTCCGTCTTTTCGTCTAGTCCCCACATCATCCTCGTCACTGAGACGTGGTGCTCCCCTGATAATCCAGACACAACTAAGCCTCATAGGATATAACATATTTCGTAGGGATCGTCTCGTAGGACGAAGCGATGGATACATCATTTACCTAAATGAGCAATTTTTTGCAGTTACACTTGATGAGCCCAGTCTTAATAAATTCGAGGACTCGTGGTGGTTAATGGTTTCTACAGGTTCTCGCGACTTACCTATTGGATTTATTTACCGACCGCCTAATGCCATCAACGGTGACTTGACTGACCTTGTAGAGATGATAAGTCATGTATCAAACATACCATGCAAATACAAACAAATTGGTGGTGACTTTAACATGCCTAATATCTCTTGGACCTCATTCACAGCTTCTGCAAAGCAAGCTGATTTCCTTTCATAAGTTCAACTGAATCGATGGAACCAACACGTCTTAGCGTCTACCAGACAGAAACATATTTTGGATCTCATATTTCCTACAGATACCTCTTCCGTAGGGATATCCGTCTTGGAACAATTCCCAGGAAGTGACCATAATATCGGCAAGTGATAGTTTGACTTCAATATAATTATCAAACCCACATTTGTATTCTACCGTCCGGTCAAGCACATCAATTAGAGTATCTTTTCCTCCTTATTAAGATCTTTAAATTGAAATACGTGCTTTCTTACATCAGACCCAACGGTAGCAATCGAGGAATTTATCAAACACTTCCATTTTTGTACCGATATTCTGGTCCCCATAAAGTCAAAACGCGTTGATTCGTATGTACAAGGTAGAATCCTAACTGCAAAAGAGACTAGCAAACTTAAATCACTTAAGTCGATGCACAGAAGAACACTGGATTTCTCCCTGGTAATGCAAATGAGCAGTATATTCGTTATGAAAACGAAGAAAAGCTTGCGCTTGGCAGTGAGCAAAGGAGCATGAGACTAATGCAACTGATGAGACGGAGAAATTCCACGAGGGACCCTCCCATAAAAGTTATAACTCTCAAAGATAATACGGTTGTCGATGACCCTGTTGAAATATGTGAACTCTTTAACTCACATTTTGCTGCTGCGTTCAGCGTGGAGAGCACAGTATTACCCGTTATTCCGTTGAAAACAACAAAAGCTCTGTGCAATATTTCGATTGATGTTAGAAGTATCCGCTCACAGCTGGCTGCCGTTAAACCCACAATCCACTCTGGACCAGATGGTATCCCACCAGTCGCCATCGAGCAAGGAGGTGAGGATGTACCCATCCCCATACAAAATCTGTTCACGCCATCACTTCTATCCAGCACTTCTCCCCCCAATGGAAAAAGTCAATCATAATGCCCCGCTACAAAAGTGGCCCAAGACAGGAAATTAGTAACTATCGTCCAATTAACCACACACCAATCTGCTCAAGAATGTTTGAAAGAATAATAAACGCGCTCATTGTCGAATTCTTATGGTCACAAAACCTTATAGACCTTTCGCAGCACGGTTTCCTTAGTAAGCGCTCTTGCATGACATGTCAACTGGAATTTTTAAACCATATATCGGTATCTGCCGATGCAGGGGATACAGTCATTATCATACACCTAGACATGCAAAAGGCCTTTGACCGTGCGCCCCACAAGCGCCTGTTAATCAAGATAGCATCCCTTGGGATACAAGAACCATTGTACAGTTGGATTTCGTCATATATTGAAGGCGGAACCCAAACTGTCAAAATCGGAGAGCACTGCTTATTCAAGGAAGCGTTCTGGGACCACTGCTCTTCTGCATGTATATAAATGACGTATGCGCTGTTATTAAGCATGGCAAACCCTTTCTGTTTGCTGGCGATATCAAAGTCGTTTACACATTACGCCAGCCCAGCAACCTCGCCTCGTGTCTACAAAATATACGACATGACCTAGCATCATTGGAGTCGTGGTGCAAAACATGGCTCATGACGTTCTCAGCAAACAAATCGTACATTATCACCTATGGTTATCAAATACCCAATGGGTTTGTCTCACTAGACAGTCATCATATTGGCAATGCCACATCCGTTCGAGATCTAGGAATTTGGTATTCAAACTCCATAAATTTCTTTGAACAAGTACGCTTTCAGGTAGCAAAAATTAGAAGAACAATAGGCTGTATCAAAAAGACATTCGGTCTACCGGATGCGAGGCTAGCTGATTACAAAATGTGTGCTCGACCTCAACTTGAGTATTGCACCTTCATTTATTGCCACCTACGCAAATCCGATAGGCTTGTTTTAGAAAATCTCCAGCGCTCATTTACCGAAAGCTTAATAGAATATTCATCGTCACTCACCTATGGTGAACGTTATCAAACACTTGGCATTGATCCACTTTGGTTACGAAGACTAAAGCTGAATCTTACACTTCTGTATAAAGTGATACACTCGGACGCCATCACCATAGCGTTCGCCGTTCATTTCAAACACAGCTCCTCATATGGTCTAAGAAACAAGGGTTCCACTTTGCCAAACCTGCTAGCTCGCAAAAAGATACGAGCCAACTTCTTTATTGTGAAGTATTTCTATATTTGGAATAGACTTCCGAATGAAATCAGAGCCAGTAACAGCATTCAGCATTTCAAAAAGGGCCTGGACAGCTTCCTCACATCATCAAACATAATGTCAATCTTTAAATTTTGCATATCTTCTGATGACCTTTTTGAATGTGGTCCAGATAACGTGTAGCCGCCAGCAGGTTAAACGTATGTACCCATCTTTACTATCAGAGCCCCATTTGAAATAGCTTGCTTGTAACTGTTTATTGTTTACCGACCGATTACTCTCACCCCATCTAGCATTTGGTTCATTACACACGCACGAAACCACATCATTTTGTTCATGTGCGTTACTTATACAGAGTTGTACTAAAAATAAGAAAGGAAAAAAAGGACTATATGCAATATATACACTTCCGCACATATATGTATGCCCTTTCGTAATAACATGTTCACAGTGGTAAAAATCAGGCTATAACCAATGATAGCCGGGATTAACTGTTTACTTGGCCAACATAGAAAGCCCTCCACGGAAAACTGTTTAAAAAATCACCCTCGTTCACCATATACAATATCACAGTTCACATCGTGCGCTTTCTCCTCTGCCTCAAACCCTCTCCATTAACCATTTGTAACTGTTGTGTAGTATGAAATATTTACTGTACTTTGACCATTGACCCTATAAAGCAAACTGACGTCAAATATGCATAATAAACCCATTGAAACCTCAGTTCATGCCATGTTGTCTTTCCTGCCCCGCAACCCTTCTCGTTAACCACCTAGTGATCATTGTGTGCTATGAAATATAGATCCTTGCTTAATCATTAACCCTATAAAATAAGACTGGCGTCAAGACTTTGAACAGTGTTCGAATTATCACGTGATAATCAGTCTTGAAGTAGCTTCTGGTTACCCAATTATCGCAGTATGCCATAATAATAACTTGCCAATATTATATACTTTATTGGAAAAACACAAAAATACTAATATCGCGTAAAGTTTTTCTCCAAAAATATAACATTTACATTAATCTTCATATTGCATGTGATTACTTCCCATTTTCCTATTTAACACATTACATTGCGCTTTTTCATATTCCCACATGCATCCATAATGTAAGGAAAATTTTCGCGATAAATGGGTGCTCAAAGCCCGATATCGGCCGAACGATTAGTGAGATTTTCAACTTTCCAACGTTTTCCAGCAGTCATCTTGGTCCCGCGCTAAAGTCTGCTCAATTCCTCGCCGGATTTTGGAATTTCCCGTCCTCCCTCGTCCAAACTTAACTATTTCAACATTTTTCCGACCAAAATGCGTCAAATAACGGCGAAATCCTTCGAAGATACATTTGCACGTATTTCCCGACGTGACCCTGGAATATTTAAAACGTCTTCTGTATTTGACCTTATAAAAGATAAATTAATGTAACATCTCATTTTTTGGGCTAAATCTTTGGAACAGACGGGCTATCTTCTTTCCTTATGCGTAAATCGAACGTTGCAAACTGTAACTATTTGCTCTTTGATTACGTCTTTATTTGTCAACAAGTTCCATGTTTGTCTTGTCTTACATCCATTTGTTGCTTTGTACCGCATGTAATTATTTGTCATAATCAGGCACACCTCAGTGTGTTTCTCACAATCGCGTTGAGAATATATAAAATATTATCATTATTACAATGTGTGTAGTAACCAAGGGACTCTGCTGGTCATATTCACACGAGATGGTGTAATAAGAATCCGTTTATGTTTCACTTGCAGTGGCGTCCTCTAATTAGCGAGGGATAATTTGTGATTATATGTTGCCACTGGACGTGTCCGGTATGCTAGACGAACATTTCTGTTAGAAACGGCTTGATTTCCAGTTGGACGCGCATGTCAATCTTTAAACGGTGCTGTGCCCTGCTGCAGTAGGCTTTTGAGACCAGGATTACTACCATTGCCAACTGGTTGGACAATTCGCGAGGTCTGTGAAAATCCGTCAATTTTGAGGAAATACCGAAGTCCAGTCTAGAAGATCGTCCGTTTCTCCGCAAAAATTGGGACCCTTCTATCTTCCTTCATCTTCACAAAAGTTTCTGCATAATTTTCCGGAACCGTCCCCATCAAATAATGGCGAAATCCCTCGACTGTTCATTTTCTCCATCCTGAAAGATCTTTCCTCCGGCATGACCTTGAACATAAAGCCAATATTAACCTTGTGAAGCGAGAATTGATGTAACTACTCAGCGTTTTTGATCGAACATCGGAAATTTTGAGAACCATCGCTTTAGAAGCAAGTGTGCTAAATGCTTCTTCATAAACTAAAATTTTCCTCTATTATTATGTTCGTTTTGTAACTTTATGTTCATAATTGGTGTATTGTACAATTAACAATTTTGAGTACGGTATACGTTTCACGATACCATGTGTATACTGATCACGCTTTTCTGAGCGTGTTTCTCACAGATGCGTTGAGAGATGTACCATTATTATTATTATTACTTTGCCCAGACTGAAAACAGTCACAAATTTCCATTGTCGCGCACACCACGTCGTCATTACGGCAAGCCCAAATATTTCACGTTACCTAGTAGCGAACGCACTTCTTCCACTAAAAGCCGGTGAAATAAGAAAGAAAGGAATTATTGGACTGCTGAATTCGAAGAATTTCTTCTCATGAAACGGAAGTATCAAGAAGGTCGTTTAGTTAAATCGTGAGTGGTAAGGTTTTTAAAAGAAGGGCCTAGAGCAGTCTTTGGAATTCTGGCTTTCGTACCCTTGTTGAAAAGACAGTAAAAGCACCGAAAGTTTGGGACATAGTTCACTGATGAGTGAATCATTATTAGCTGTTCAATGTTGCCACAGAACAACAGGCGTAACCGTTCCATTTTTATGTACACTTGCGTAATGAAGGTGTGAGATAGAAGTTTTGTACGTTAGTGAGACAATATTTATGCTCCAGTTTTCTGCAAGTAGTTAAAGGATTCGATTAGTATTGATCGGCGGTAACGTTTTATGCATTCCTCTTGAGCTATTCACCTCCCACTGCCCTGCTCTACCCTTAACTCTATATAAATTGTATTGTGTTAGTTTCCAATGTATTTGTGTGGTATTGTACCTGCATAAAGTATTAACGTGTTAATGTATATATTTGATGTACATAGGTACTGTAATATATATACATATATTAATAATGTGTTACTTTACCAATGATTTATCTAAATTAGCTACCCGCTGTTTTCCTTTCGACATAAGTCACCTACAAAGTATTATTCTTAAGGGTGGTTGCACATGACGTTATTGGATAGCTGTTTCAATCTCTGACTCATAAATGAAAATGTAAAAATGAGAATTGTCCCTGTATCGGAAAGACCCTTCAGAAGAGTAATCCGTCAACTCCATTTTACTTGTTAAAACTCAACTTAGGCCGCTAGACGTCCGTACAAAAATACTGTATAGAAACAGACCAATTCAAGTTGTCTGGTCATTTGAAGTTATACTGTTCAGTTCACCCGCGTGGGATATTCAGAATATTGATTGTCTTCCCCGGTATTGCAAGATGTTCTGATCAAAATTTCCTTTCTCAGTTTCAAAGTTGGTATGTAATGTATATCGTAAACGCTCCAGGTTCAAGTTTCGCATTCTTGTCTATACGTGACTGCACTCAATGTTGATTATAGGATGAGTCAACCGGAGGATAAGCCAACTGCTTTAATGCACACTTCCCACCGACATCGTTCATGACATAGGTCGGTCGATTTTTCCATCCAGTGCTCAATTACGTCGCTGACGATTTTACTCCCTAAATGATTCAGAATCAAAAATTCACGCAAAGATGAATCAAAGCACGGTTTTTGTTACAACATTTCAATTTGAGACAAGATGAAAAAATTGCGCCAGTCACGTTACCCATAGGTCTTTTCCACCGTGACCTGGAACAGGGATTGGAAATAACACCATTTGAATCAGGATATGGTTCTGCAACGGTTGTCTGCAAGCGGTCAGATATTTTATTTCCCCTATGTGAACCAACTTATCTTTCGTGTAGAAAATTTATCGGATGGGTTAAAAGTCTTGGGCGTGCAGGGGGTCATTTGTTTCAGTGATCTATGAACTTAACACTCCTTCGTTATTATAGCGTTACGCTGATGGTGAAATACATCTACACTAAGACACACCTGATCGGGCGTGTTTTAGGATGATGAGCTTTTGAGTGTCTGTATCTGGTCTATTCCTCCAAGACGAGCAAACATGGGCGCCTCGCACGTTGCCCGTTCAGAGCCAAACAACTATCCACACATTTGAAAAATGACAACGATGGTACTCTCTTTCCATCTAAAGCGGTTCGTCTATTTTCACTGCGGAATGAGTTTAACCAACATGAGTCAGAAATGGAGACAAACATTCAGTGACGTCGTCTGTAGTCATCTTTACGGAAATCATTCAGTCGGCCAACGTCAACCAAAAGGGAAACGGAATGAGTGGATGATCCAGACAGATAGTCTACAAACGGGATAGAGTGACGCTGGCGGTAAACCACGCTGAGACTTATCGCAAAATGCAATGCAAGCGGATTATCGTCCAGAATTAAAAGTTTCCAGAACCACATATCACCGGGCGTTCCAAAAAAAGGGAATAAGTGTTTCGCCGCGTCAAGTCTGGTAAAACAATTCCCAGAATGGCAAATTTATGACAAAAACTAACACCACATGGTTACCGAAAAAACAGTACGAAAGTTTTGTCTGAATAAAAGTGAGACTGTAAGTAAATTTTGAGTATGAGCGAATTTTCTTGGCAGGATAGAACCATTGCAGTCAATAGGTTGTATATATTTGGTCTGAAGTATACATTTTAGTATTTTAGGTAAATCAAACAGATGTCATTTTGCGCGGAAACGGTTGATTCCATCATGCGTCGACACTGACATACCGAACCAGCAAGTAGAACAATTGCCAACCATTGCATTCCTTCACTTTAACTTTTGAGATATCATAAGTTGTCTTCACTATTTCAATAAGGTTTGGCCCGAGTTAGTCCTTTTCACCCACATGGTCTCAGATCAGCACGGCAATGATATGGATAGTTCGCCCGGACCCTTTAGCGGAGGAAGGGCGAGAGCAAGACAGTCATATTGGGCACATGTATATTCGCATGGTTTATGAATGACTACATGTTGACGCTATTCTGAGTACTATAAAGCCTCTTGGTAACGGGAGAAAACCAATTCCTCTGGTGAATAGATTGAAAACTCACTGGATTCGGTGACCGTGGATCCACCAGCGACTGTACCACACATACAAATGCAGGCCTAAGTATATGTTAAAACTCTGAACCAACATCTGAGGCCGGATGACCTAGGCAACACTCTGAGTCAGCAGAAAAAGAGACTGCGTATGCTGGATAACATGGCGATGGAGAGGTATTGCTGGGATCATTTTCACAAACTGTACACACTTTTTCGGGTACCGTATGCAAGCCAGTGGTGGTAACAGTTTGTGAACAGACGCTGGATGATGGTATCCGTTAGTGAACGCGCTGATGATCCTTACGATGCAACCACAACTTGATTGGTTTTATTAACCTTTTTGAGTTTAAGCATGTGCCACGTCCTACGGAATTGCTCCGGTGCTGTGAGTGACTTCACTTAGTTCTTTGTTGTTGACATTGTGTTGTGTTAATTGGTTGGATAGTGGGTGAATGTGTTATGCAAACGTTATAATTTAGTATTACTGTAAGATTGTCACCCCGCAGCTGGGGTTTAAGCTACCGCGGCTTAATTTGTCGTATCCATCCCTTGGAAGGTTGTCACAAGTAGACGAGTAGACATATAGTGCCATGACCAGTAAGCAATTTTGGACAATACAGAAACTCAAAGTAGCTGCTTGCGTTGAGTATTTGACAATTGTTGTGTTTTCTGGGACGTCGGTGATCATGCTCCCAGATTCTATTTATCTCTTTCCCGTTGGTCCCTCTTCTTATATTGGAAGTGTCCTCAGTAGTGCTTGTGAGCATTTCTAGTAAACGCTGACACGATCATTTAAGTTACGCGCGCGACAAATCATTCCTCTACGAAAGTTAACGTTAATGTGTTGCCAAAATTTGATGTCATTTACTTGCAGAAACTCGTTCTCGCGTAGCTTTTCCCCCTCACTTCTCATTGCTGGACTTCTGTTTATATGTACTTCGGTTTCATTTGCGCTTGATCGCTCCGCCATCACGCGACTGTTGCATTTGATCAACTTCATGTGAAACGGTAATCTCGGAACTTGTATATTTAGTGGATTCGATATCTAGGTTTGTTGTTATCTTCCTCTATTTGGTTTATAATAATTTTCTTGTGCCTTAGCACCTTATTGATACGAAACTCGTCAACACGGCCGCCCTACCTTTTTGATCCGAATCGGTTGCTCAGCGGGCTCATAATTTATAGACGCTTGCTGCACAACAGACACGACTATTCTAGATCCGGCCTGTCGAAAGACTTTTCGAGTGGACTAAGCGTTGCTCAAACAACCGCTGGACATCCGAGGTTACCGTTGCTCAATATGTTCGTTTTTGTGGAGACCACACTAATCTGCAACGTTGTTGAAGGTTATCGGTTCGCACTTACAATGGCCAAGCGGATCGAATTTGATACACGTGATGCAGGAGTGCCCTCTCCTAGTAATCAATTGCTTGCAGGTTCCGCAAGAACAACTCCATCGTTGAGCGTGCCTGTTATGCCTATGTTTGCGGAGGATAACCTTGTTCGCTATCCTCAACAGTCGACCGGTGATCTGCGGGTGACCCACATTTATGGAAATATGAAAACATCTTTAAACGCTTTCACCATTTCTGTTTCCATTCATTCTTCGTCTTCGTCTGTATTTCTAAGGTCTTCCTTAATCTACACAGTGAGGTATCTTGGAATGATAAATTGTCTGCCTTTTCATATGACTGTGGTGTGCTCGGGGCTTTCAGAGCTAACCAAAGGCCCTGAGGAAGCTGTAGGGACGATGGCAGTCTCCCTCGGAGTAGACGGAGCCTGGAATCAACTTCATCGACCATGCCTCAGCTACAACTCGGTGTTCACGTGAGCGAACTTGGTAATGGACAACGAGTTCCGTGAAGAAGGAATGCGTCTAACGGAAGAAAGACGACGAAGCTAGAACTCCTCAATTGTTCAAAAGAAAACTCACTGTTTAGCAAGACTGAGGAGCCATCTGGGGGGACTATTGCAAGTGCCCTCGCGACTCTGTGGCCATATAGACCTCATACCTAAGAGTTACAAGGAAGTACTGTGGAGGAATGCATACACTAGCTGGTTATCAGTGTGGGCCCGCCAAAACCAAGATAAAACCCTCTGAATAGTCACCATAGATGTTCCATAGCTTCATGCGAAATTTTGAACTTGACGTGTTCAACAGAACAAACAGTAGGGAACAGTAGTAATCCAACCCGGTTTATTACTTTAGAGGTCGAGCTAAGATGGCCATCGAACGCTGCGTATTGTTGCCTAGCAAGATGGCATTTACTCAAGCAACCGAACCATTGAGGCAGTAAGTTGAGAGCTCTCATATTATCCAGATTGTCACTAAGAGGTTGTTTAACAGCCCGAGGGTCCCCATGGGAGACACTGGGGGCTTTGAGCGTTCACCCATTCAAATGAAGGGACATCAGTTGACGTCGCCCAACACGCACCATCCATCCGAATTAAACTTCCCAGCCAACCTCCTGCGTAGAGTGTGTACACTTCCTCGCCCCAATCAAAAGATGTGGGTAGAGGTAACTGGCTTGGTCACAAACAGCGGCCGAGAGCCTTCTTTCAACTAATTGCTGAGTTCATAGAAAGACGAGGTTCGGTTTGTAGTAACCCATATGGTTAACTCATCGCCCGATCATTCGGAGGTTGCATCAGCAGAAGACACGCCGCACCTTTCCGCGATGATTCTATAAGAATACCCAAGTGTCACCTGTCGCCGGAATAGTAAAGAAGCCATACCAATGTGCAGTATTTGATTTTCATAATTTGCCGACGCGCCAGCAATTTAAAAGCACGTCACCAAAGGGACGAAGTGCGGTTCTGAGGAAGCGTAAACGATGACTTGCTTATCTACTGCCAGGCCACAGTATCAAGTATTGCAGAGTCCGCATGCAGTTTTCACAGCCTCCTTACGGGGCGACGTTATACTTTGATGCACACGGACCCTGCGCCTTCGGGATCTTAACTCGACGTAAAAGAATCAAGTTGTGGAGCCACTCATGCATAATAGAGGAGTTTGTCTTGGCCTAGTGCCTGTCAGGTTAATTGGGGCAGTCGGAGTGGCTGAAACGTATGCCTTATCAGATAACGAATTCGACGCCACACTCATAAGTGAGTCTCTAACCGTGCGAGTAGGGTTGCCAGCAAACGAATGAACGCTCAGAATCCGTACACCGAATGAGATCAGTACTGTTAAATGTCTGTAGGTGAGTTTGAAAGTTGAGTCTTTGGATAGTGGAAGCAGAATTAGGGTCGATACGGCCTTTACTGTCGAGGGAACTCCAGTTGAATGAGCTGAAACCGTATCCGAGAAGGACGTTCAGCATTGGTCTCACTTGGCCGGTCTGCTCATCATCTTGTTGGAGAAAGATAAAGTCGGCTTTCTAATAGGCCGCGAGGTGCCGGAGGCACACTTGGTGATGGGGTAACGGGAAGGGACGGACTTCAGTCAGACGCTGTAAAAACTAACTTGGGCCAGGTTTTGCAAAGCCACGCACCACCGTCAACCAACAGCAAGGCTGACGTTCATCGCTGAAAGGGCGTTGAGCTAGAATCATTGGTTCGGCGCATAATCGACACAGAGTTTATCGAGCGTGAATTAACCGGTGAGACCGCTAAATTCTGTGATGGTCAACGAGCTACGAGTATCGTAGGGTCCACTTCAATGTTCAAGGATAGTCGGTACGAGGTTGGCCTACCGTGGCGATATGACAGTGTGAGCCATCCTGATAACTAATGGATGGCTCAGAAACTTCTGAATTTACTTGATAACAGACCTCTTCACGACACTGGGTTGGTACGTAAATATGACATCCAGCCAAAATGTTGACAACAATGACGACATGATTTTTCACCCGTGGTACCTGCCCCACTATCCGATCGTGAATCCGAATAATTCTGAGAAGGTGCGAATTTTATTTGACTGCGTGGTAAAGTACAAGGAGGTCTCTTCGAACGGTCTCGCTGTAAATGCCAGTCCTGACAAACAACCTAGTGGGTGTCTTTCATGGTTCCGCTATGATTTAATAGCCCTGTGCTCAGACATAGTGGAAGCGTTTTTGCGGGTAAAGGTTCCTGAAAGATACAGTTAGACGATGAGCTTTTTTAGTGCAGTGATGAATCAATGTTTGGACAAGTATGTGACTGTGGTCTATCATTTTGGGCTGGTTTGCTTTTTGCTTGCCATACGCGCTCAGAAAGACTGACTTCGATAATGGACATCAGTTTAGGGAGATGGTCAGTCAAATTGTAGACCAGAATTTCTACGTTGATGACTGCGTGGTACTGTAACGCACGACCAGAGCTGGTAGGCGCACACCGCCTGAATTTGGAGCGACCGCTATGTCAACGTTGTGCGCGAAGTACATGAGTCAACTGACAGTCAGATGAGCAGGGAGGAATGTTGTATTTAAACCACCGCTGCGTCTCGCGCCATATATCTTTGGACACAGTTGTCAAGTGAGTGGTGCCGAACAGGCTCCTATTCTGGAAATTGTGCAAACTAAGTGCACACCTAAGACGAACCAGCAAGTCCATCCCCACTATAGCACATAATTTAAGGTTGGTGTCCAACACAAAACTGTGCTCTACATGGCGTCGGGCTATTATAACCGGTGCAACACAGCTGTCTATCGTCAGCATCTGGTCACAACTGGCTGTAAAATTGCGTCCACGATACGGTTTTTGCCTGTGCTGTGAGAGTCTGCACAATGTAGCAATTACGCTTAATGACGCCTCGGTGTCCACTAAACCTACCAGTGCTACACCAAGTATTACCATCTGTGCCGCAAATACTGTTAGTGGTTGGGTACAGTCGTTAAGGGAATGAATGTAAAAACGACCACAGGATTTACTTGTCCTGGTGTATTTTCCGGCTTGACGCCTTGCCCCGAATGCGTGGCCGCACGGTCTACGAGGTTTGCTGCATTAGGGTAGCCGTCCGCAACCACCATACCGCAAGTGGCTAGGTCCCCGTTACAAATTTATCTTCCGACTTACATTAGGGGTTGTTCCTGTGGCTATTCGCGCATGCCCCGATGCAATATCGTGCTGGTCGGCTGACGGCTATCCCGATCACACCGCAGCTTCAAGGTTGCCACGTGGGTGCAGCAGAATCTCCCCTTTTGTCGTCGTTGAAAAGGCATCCTCTGTTAAATAATCAAGAATTCGCTTCTGGAGTTCCTCTGTGGACTCTTTCTTGAAAACTCGTTCAGCCAAGCACCGCAATTCACGGAAAAACGACCGGACGGTTTCCTCTCACACTGTTTATGAGCACGGAACTGATGTTGGTAGGTTATCAGGTGCAGGGGATGTCTAATAGACCCCAAGGTTCCATGAACGTTCCATCTGATAGGGGGACGTTCAGGACGTTGGCTTTGACGGCAATCTCGATGGCCTCCTCGTTCAGCGAATTAAGAATCAGGCTGTTATGAGATTTCGACGGGGTCTTCCGGAGATAGGCCTGTAGCTGACTCTTCTAACGGGGTTAGTGTCCCCACAGTGAACTTGCCGAGGTGTGGGATCCAAACTTACAGTTGTGGGTTTCGTCTACAATCTACCCAAGACGTTCATCAGTGTCTGCATGAGGTAGCCGAAGTCTCCGAAGATGGATGGAAAGGCACGGAGCTGATCTACTCTAGATTTCCCTGTAGATTTCGACACTTTGAATCCTGGTAGGGTCGCCTGTATTATATGTTGGCTACAAGAAGCTCAACCAAGTGGCAAAGATAAACGCATTCCCACTGTCAAAAACCAATGGCCTCTTTGATGCTAACGTCGGAAATGTGTATTTCAGTGCATTAGATTTAGCACCGGGTCATAGGCAGTTGAAGATTGAAGAAGACGACCAAGCTAAGACTGCCTCTACTGTACCTCAGGACTGTATGGATTCCAATTTATATCCCTGGCAATGTTGAACGCACCGGCGACATTTCGGTGCCTAGTGCGGAAAACACTAAAAAACATGCCTAGTTTATCTGTATGATACCATAATCCGTGGATGGTTCGAACGAAACATATGCGCAGTTTAGAGTCCGTGCTGGATCGCTTGGTAGAAGTTGGTTTAAAACTGAAGCCCTCAAACTGCCACTTCCTTTTTAAAAAGGTGATATTTCCGGACATGTAATTTCTGTGAGGAGTATCAGCACAGACCAAGGGGAGACGGATCAAACTTGAGCATGACCCAGGAAGAAGGACGCAAACGAGCTGAGAAGCTTCCAATGACTGCCCCTCGTTATAGTCCTTTCAACACTGTTTTGCCCGCATTTCCATTCCCTTGAACAGGCCACTACTACATTGAAACTGCAAAATCAACTTAACCCAATCAAACCCAAGGCCAAATTCCCGAGAAATCCCGAGCACTACAAAATAATCATGAATTCACGTGGGGAGAAAAAGGCGACCATGCTTTCAAATCACTACAAGGAGCTTTGTATGCGGCGCTAACACTAGCTTTTCCGAACCTCTCACAGGAAGCAGGGGAGTTTGTTTTGGACACCCACGCAAGCAACAATGCAATTGGAGCAGTCTTGTGGCAACGAGAACAAGACCTTAGGGAATTGGTGATAGTCCATGGTAGCGGATGTTTAGATAAACACAAAAACTACTGTACGATGAGAAAAGAAATGTTTGCGATAATATCCTTGGTATGACACTTCCGGCGTCATTTTCCGGGCAAACGTTTAATCGTACGCACGGGTCATCAGCCCCTCCGCTGACTGCAAAACCTCAAAGACTCAGAGGGGCAGTGAGCTCGAAGGCAGAAGATCCTGCAGGAATATAACTTTGTATGTGAACATAAATCCAGCTAACGCCATTCCAACGCCGACCCACTATTGAGGCGTTCTGCGCGCAATCGTGGCGATTGTCCATCGTGTACTACGAAACACAGGGCTGAATAACCTACGGAGTGCAGAATATGACTTCTGGCAGCAGGCTCAAACAGCAGGTCCCGAGACTACGCTAACCAACTAGGGGTTCCAGAATAATGGTGATGAACCGCCGAGCAAAGAAATTAAAGGAGAAAGCTACAAGTCTCACTGCCTTTGGGCACTATGGAAGCAGTTCGAGATGGCGCGGGGAGTACTGTTTATTCAATATGGACATGCTTACACGACAAGGATCGTGGCCCCTTAGTCCAATATGTGCAAGCTCCGACAAACTTATGTCATGAACTCGGCCATCCCGGAGGTAATTCAGTAGAGGCGGCCGCACGACAACGATTTTGGAGGCCGCATCAGCGTTTTGCCAATGACGTGAGAAGTGCGTCACTTTCAAAAAACCTCACATAGGAAGTGGAGCGCCGCTGCAATTTACGACTGCGGGATACCCTAACTAGTTAGCCGGCGTTGACATTGTACGACCGTTTCCTGAGACACCCCGAAACAATCGGTACATCCTGGTAGATTACTTCTGGTACTCTAATTTTTTCCCCTTTCTTACGTACAAGACTGTCATTGTATTTGTAGGTTACGGGTATCAGGCAGACAAAGCTTGATAAGGGATCCTTAATCGGAGCGCGGGAGGCCGTCGCCTACCAGTGCAAGAAAATGGACTACCAGGCTGCTAGCCGCTACGTCCTGTGAACTGAACTGAACTGAACTCCACCAAATTTTGCCAGGCATTCCTGCTTTAAGGGCGGCTTCCTCCTAGACAGCCTTTTATGAAGACGGCATGCGATCGCCGTCCGTGCATGTTTAAAACTAAATGCACCACTGACGACGACTGTATTGATAACGTCAGTTGACAGATTCAAGAAATAATTAGGCAACTTGTTTATTCTCAGATGGCTATTGGTTGTTGGGTCCTCATGGCCCAGTTCACCTCCAGTGGCGTCGTCTCTTGTTCTCCCCCGTTTAACCATTCCTCTCCCACTTTTTCTTCTTTCTTCACATAATCTTCCTTGTTATAATTCCGTTGCCCAGATGCTTCGCTGTTGCTGGCTGCCTCAACACTCAACAAGCTGTACATATATTCACCTTTGAAGTAGTTCGGGTGACTGGCACTGACGCGCTGTGATTCGACTATCACGCCGAGATCAAAACCGTTGTGAAACCGCACACCAGATAACACCGGGTCCCAATAAAATACAGCTAATCGGGGTTATCTATCAAGAAAGTTGCTTTCTACCCCGTGAGAAACAGGTAAAACTAGTAAAACAAACGCTACAGGCTTCAGAGGGTCCAAGTATGATGCAGACGACCCGGAAATTGACTAACGCGACTTGAGCCACAGTAACAGCAAATGACCAAACTTACACACCGCTTTGTCCAAGTCATTCATAACCTACTTCAGGGACGTAGTGGTTAGACCTTCAGAGACAACCTTCACAATATGCTCAACGTGGCATTATTTGTACGGGTTGTCATATCGAAGGAAATGCAGAAGAATCTGGTTCTCGGTGATACGCCCTTTTGGGTAGATAGTGACAAGCCATAAGATTGATGGCGGGATCTTTCGCCATGTATGGATGTAATGATTGTCGGATTTTGCATGGGCGGTGTTTGCCCCATTTCTGTCAGCGAGGTCTCTAGATAAGTTAGCGGGATCTGATGACCCAGTCTTCGAACACTCCCCCAGTGGAATGCCCCTGAATGAGGCCCATGTAGTGGGTTTGGCCCTCTGTTTGGCTAAGTATCCAACAGTGACTCGAATGAAAATTCGTGATTGAGAAACTTAGTTACAGGGGAACTCCAGGTTGGTCAGATAACGTACAGTTTGACGGATATGCTTCTCATAATTCACCCCCCGATCGATACAGCTACAAAGGTTAATAAAAACGTAAAACGTAAAACCGGTCAAATCGAAATCACAACAGTAACACGCTTATCAGTATGCACAAAATATTCTCACTCACTGTTCTCAACACAGAATAGGTTTACGCCCCGTGAACGAGACCTGGGTCAACGCTTGCTTGTGAGCAAGAATGGGTTCTGACACATTCTAGGCCAGATAGCTACAAAATCTGAATGAAACATTCTGTTACGTAACCTGACTGCGACCGATTCAGCCACATAACATTTTCCGTAGGGCACTCTTAGATATACATAAAGCTGTTCACTATTTCTGCCATGCAATCAAGAGCTGATTTCAACAACTTCAAGGATTACAAACCCCCTACGTCTGCCTTGTGGGATTGGTCCGATAGATATTCACCAACGGAGACCAAACAGCTAAAACAGTTCTGTTTTCCAGGGATACTCGGCGTGCAACTTGAGGAGCAAACATTGCCGTAGACGCACTATCGTGAATGCGCACTGCCTCCACAACCAAAAACGTCATTTCTCACAATGGCACCATTTCACTGCGGAACTTCAATAACACAATCCCAAAAGACGTGGAAAATATCAAACTGCACGTGGTTATGGTGCCATTAACATCTTCAACTTGACCTGCGTGTAACTAATCGCTGGCGCATCATGACTCGCCTCCTGCAAGGAACGGTCTTCGAAACACTTAACAACCTGTCACACTCAAATATACATCCATCACTGCGATAGACTGTTAGTCAATTTGTTTGGCCTGGTAAGAATCGTGACATACAGCAATGTCCTCATTGTTGCCTTGAACACCAAAGTTCCGAAGTCAGCCGATTCATGAACGGCCCGCAGGAGGCTATCCTAACTTCAAACGATTGTCTTGAACACGTTTACCTGGGCCCCGTCGGTACACTGACACTTCTGTGGAGTTATATTTGTCTCCTAACTGCTACTAACCGGTTGGTCCGCCGACAGCTAACAAATCCGTCGCATGTGTTTTGTCGAAAATTGGATGAAACGTTTTGTCTGCTCACCGTTGGGAAAGGATATTGAGTTGCGCGACTTCAGTTTATATTACTTTTACAACTTGAAGAGAGGTCAGTTGTGCACTCAATCTGCAGTACAGCCTAGGCCCACAAGTGAATGACCCCTTGGGAAGCTTCCATATACAGCTCAAAACCTCATTATATGTTCACCGGTGGATGTACTGGACGGAAGCCTTATCATTAACTCCACTCCGCATCTGCAGCCACATGAAAAGGAACAAAGTGATTCCATCATCATTGGACCATGGTTACTCTCTTGGCCTGTTAACTTACCTCTTTCTTTCGGTCAACAAAACGTTTGTTGACACGAGTATTACGCAACAGATTAGAGATTTTCGAACTGCTGCTACAAGCAAACATAAGATGTACTTAGCAGTGGCCTCCTTACGTTTTTAAAGAACTCAGTACGTGTGAGTCCATATTTCTGTGGACAGACCTAGTAAAGAACCCACTGCAGCAGCCACATTAAGAACCATCTCTTGTCTTTAAATGATCTGTGAAAGCCCATGTGATAGCAGCCTTGGCAGACCTCTCAACTTTGGACGACCGCACCACATCTGCCTTTTATGACTCACATTTCAGTGTGGCAGTGCAGTTACCAACTAAGCAGTTTTTAGCGATGTCAGACTTCAAGCTAACCCCGGTTTTGCCACTTGCATCAGTCCCCGACGAGCTCCATCATCATATTAAGATCCTATCCTGGAGTTAATTTTACCTTTTTGCTCGCTACTTTGAGTAGTTTGCCTTTTTTAAACTTTCAGTGCGTTTGTTTTCACCTTATATGCAAACCACGCGTATATGGATCAGTCGCAGGCGATATTTTTCAGACTTCTTGTTTGAATCATGGTGTGGAGAAAACAGTCTGTCGGAAATGTGAGCATCTCCAGGTGGTGCAGAAAGCGGGGAATAAGGTGGACGTGTGAGTTTACTGCGTAAAGTTCAGGCACTTCACCTCTCTTCATTTTCAGTTATAACTTGAAGAAAAACAACTTTGAAGATCGTAGCACATTTTCCCTGCACACGGAGAAATTCATCCCATTTGCTACGTTCGTAGCAGGCGTTGTGCACATTGGGTAGCCAGCGCGCAACTGGTAAACAAGGGAGCAATCGCTGTTTAAGAGAAAACTTTGCGGGACAGCGTCGAACGTCCTAGTGTAATCGAAAAAATAGCGTCTGAACTGTTACTATTGTCTTTTGCCTCTGCCAGGTTATCCAAAAATTGATATGTATAGTGTCCACAGTTCATAGTTATATTATAGGATTCTCTTTTGCACGGTTGTCTATATCTTTTGTTAACTTCATTCATGCATTTGTCTAATAGCGTCACCACCATTTTTTAATTCAATCGGCAACAGGAATAAACGGGAGTTACCGTGCACAATCTCCGTCCTCTTCATTTGTGCGGATATTTTGGCCGGTGAAGTAGTTGCACGGTGGTTTATTTTAGCCCCGCGTATCTCCTGATATACCGAAGCTCAAATTTCGCCATATCATGCCGCGTGTAAAACTATCAATCATTTGTCTTCTGAACCTACTCTTTGGCGATGTTGTTTCTCCAATTCAACGGACCTTGATTTGTCAGTGGGTTGTTCAATTCTCATTTATACGTTTTCCGTTTTATTCGTACACATAGCTTTCGCACCCGCCCGTTACCATGACAACTTTTCTTCGGTGTTATCATATTTTGGACACTTTTATCATTTGATTGGGTAGGCTACCACAAAATTGATGAGCCCTCTCATATTCTCCCTGAACAGTGTTTTATCCATTTTTCGGTGTTGTTATCAATGCCTGACGATACTACATACATCGACAGTAATAACAAGTATAGTGTTGCTTTAAAAATCGCCCGAATGCAGCCCCCAAAATTCTTGACTGTGGGTCCAATAGACTGAAGCCATCTTTATCACCAGGCGGATAACATCAGAGAAGATGAGATTTACATGCTTCGTGCAATTCTCTCCCTCAGATGTCGCAGCGACAGTGGAAGATTTGCTGGAATCAGTCCCATCCGAATCCCCCTATATTCTTTTGAAGGACGCGATCACAAAACGGGCTGGGAAGCCAAAGGTTAATCTGTTATATGACTCGTTCAATACAATTGAGCCAGGCCATCGGTCACCACCTCAGTTGCTACGTTATGTGAGGGGAATTTGAGGCTCGCGGAAACTGGCTAATGCCATCTTAGAGCATTTATGGGCGGAAATGCTGCCACCTGCGGTATAGCACATTTTGGCTGCCATGGATGAGAATATTTCAATCGACAAATTGACAGCTCTTGTGGACAAGGTTTCGGAAGCCTTCTTTTCACAACCGTTGTGTACAGTAACCATAACTGTTCCCTAATCGTCCACTTAAGTCCCAAAAACTGATGATGGCCTAAAACTTTTTATGTAAATTTACAATCGTATGAACAGTATCACAATGCGCATCAACGAGCTGAGGATGCACCCACCCAGAAGCTGTACACGACCTAACTGTTGTTGCCCATGAAGGTGGTATTGGTAACACCAAAACTTTCAGCACAAAACGAAGAAATGCACCCAACAGTGCACAGTCCGAATTCGCCACGCATCACCGTCCAACCGGTAAGCCAGCCAGCAGCGGTGACGAGTGTTGCTGGCCCAGCAGGTACTAGTAGCCTGTTCAATACCAGGGATCGGCCGACTGACCTGAAGTTTTTATAGATACTGGAGCCGACCCCAGCCTTATTCAACCGCAACCAAGTGATCGACTTTCGTCCGGCCGGTACACCGGTCTCGAATCAAGTTTGCACTAAAACTTTTGAGGGGACGCTCTCTCACTTTTGACCTCGGCCTCCAGCAGTGTTTCTGAGGGATATTCCTGGTTGCATACGTTCAGACGCCACTCATCGGTGCCGACTTCCTGTCACACTTTTACCTCTCTGTTGGTGTTAAGAGGCGTATGTTAATTAACAGCACTACCACCCTCGCAGTAAATGGCGTCCAACGGACAAGTTTATCAATCGGCATTCGATCTGCTCTTCCATAAACATCGTCTTTGGCAGCAATCTGAAGGATTTTCCATCATTAGTACGGACGTTCTTAAATGTTGAGATTTTTAGGCACAATGTGGTACATCGTGTTGCAACACGCGGTCCTCCGATCCTCTATCGTTCGCGCCGTTTACATCCAGAAAAATTTAGCATAGCTAAAGCTGAATTCGAATATATGCTTCAGTTAGGCATAATTTGATTCTCAAACAGGCCTTGCGCGACACTACTCCACACGATACCAAGAAGTTCCCGGGCAACTGGAGACACTGCGGTGATTACCGCGCACCCAACAACTTTGCAATCCCGAACAGGTGCCCTATACCGCATATCGGCAATTTTTTCTCCGGACTCGCTGGCGCTACTGGTTGCCCTAAATTTGATCTTGTGTTGCGAGCAAAGAACGCGGATGGCTTAAGGGTTATTTATTCAGAAAGCAGCACATGGATTATGTGTTTAAACATAACCACAAACAAAAACACTCATCATCGTACAGTACTGGAACCAGAACGGTTGTCACAGACGCCAAAGCTCAGCTTCTTTACGGTCTCTTACTTAACAAGAACCATTTAATGCAATGCTACACTCCAGTGTTTCTTCTTGTATTTTTCTTGTGACTACTTCAGTGTCAAACTCTGTGTTCTTGCGCCGCTACTGATTAGCAGTGGGGTGAGTTGTATCGTGCTATCACCCCTCCTCGCCGCACTTATCTCCCGTAAACATTGTTCGGGTTGCAGCAAAAACATTTCAGGTTCTCCTCGTTTTCTCGACGGCCGCGTACCGGTCTCGGTGGTGTTGATGCTCTTGGTGTGCATCCTCTTCTGCTCAGGATGTCGTACCATTTACAAAGCTAGCTTCCGTGCACTCGAGGTTAACTTTTTCTCATTATTAATCAGAGACATTGGGCTACGGCGGTTCACCATCACATACAATCCCCGCGATTCCGCCAGGAGCTTCCGAGATTCGAGCAACGTTACGCCCAGACTCCGTTGGTCTTTGTATTCAACCTTCGGAATAATTTCATACACGGCATTTTGACCAGATAATCCTGCAGCTGATTACTTCCTGGGATCTTCTGTGTTTGCTAAGTTTTGGTCGGGCACTCTTCGCGCTTCTGCTAATTCACGCGTGCTCATCCGCCGACCTCCCCCCAAACCAATTTATTGATTGACTGGCAAGCGTGGCACGCGCCCGTACATCAGCTCGAACGGCGACTGCTCCGTTGTCCCTTGTGGCGAACAGCGGTGAGCCAACAGAATCAATGGTACTGTTTCCTACTAGCTCCATCATTTCACCACCAACCACCCATTGACTGTGCGATTGTTTCCTTCCGTCACCACATTTGGTTAAGAATGGTATGGCAGCGTGCGAATTTTCTTGATTCTAAAAGCTCAAAACAGTTCTGAAACTCCAAACTTTCCAAGTAGGAGCCTTGGACAGTCAATATGTTTTGCGGTATTCCGTGATCTGCAACGATGTGTTCCATCACCACCCTGTATACCGTGCTTGCACGCTTATCAGGTATAGCGGCTGTTTCGAACCATCTTGTGAAACGTTCAGTCATGAATATGAAGCATTGATTTCCGGACGTGGTTACTGGGAAGGGGTCCATCACATCCACCGACCATAATTCCCCAATCCCACTGACCGGAATTGGTTGTGGGAGATAATGACTGAGGTAGCTGGAGCTCTTCAGCAGCTGCCATTATTGGCATGCCAGCACATATGTGTTGACGTCATCCCTCATTCCTGGTCAGCATGCTATTCGCTTTAGAAGTTCGTAAGTTCGAGGACATCCTGTATGAGACAACTGATGACGTTTCTCCACAATTGTCGCTCTCAACCCCGTCGGTATAACAGGCACGCTTATTCCATCCCGCAATCGGCGCAATAAAATTCCGAGACTGCTAAACCGGAAGTCTGACCAGTGCATTCTGATTGCTTTCATCTCCGGATTCCCTTCGTCTTCTGGTGATTGATCTGTCGACAGAAGTTGACCAATCACCATTCGGATTGTCGCATCCATCTTCTGTGCTGCCCGTAGCTTCCCGGGGTTGTCCTCCAGTTCAATATTGTTGACTCTGATCACGTGCTTGTGAAATTCATCCATTGGTTGCGGGAGTATAGTTATATTTTCCAGTTATGTGGTGAATTGTGAAGTTGTACTCCTGTAATCGCAACCCCCATCAAGCCAGCTTTCCCCGGGGGTCCTTCGCTGACTTAATCCCCTCTAATGGCTTTTGGTCGATCTTTACAAGGAAACCTCAGCCGAGCAAGTATGGCCTCCATTTTTTCAATGCCCATGCGATCACCAAACACTCCATCTCTGTCGTTGAGTAGTTTTGTTCAGCAGGAATTAATACCCGATTGATATATTCCACAACCTCACATTCCTGCTTCAGCACAGATCCAAATCCTACATCTCTCTCATCCTTCGCGACAACGAGGCTCTGTCTAGTCATTGGCAATTTCATGGTCAGCTGTCAGCTGTTGGATCTCGACAAACACTTGATTGGCTTCCTCTGTTCAGTAAAATTGATAATTCTCCATCAGAATTTCGCATGATGGGCTGGCGAATGCATTGAAGGTTTTGACTAAATGGATGTAAAACCGGACGCGACCAAGAAACTGTAACAACGTTCTCTTCGGTGTTGGCACCAGAATGGCTTGGGTCGACAGCGATCGTGATATACTACTGTTGCCATACATTGTTACGAGCGACTCATTCTACAAATCAATCATGGTCTCAGCGCGGTCAAGAAACTCCGCTCCCAATATGGCTTGACGTGCGTCGGGGGTAACGACGAAAGGTTGTTTGATTACGTGACCATCGATTCGGGCATCATATTCTGCTAGGCCATTAACTTTGAGAGTAAACCTACCGACTGCTCGAACGATCATCGTATGCGGCTGAACAGTGTCTTTCGGCCTCGGCCCAATCAATAAAATCGCGGCTTCAATATCAATCAGACAGCACTCCGAGTTACCACTGATTTCTAACCCTGCCTGAACTGTCATTTTATCAACTCCCCTTATTACCGGATCTCCCTTCCTAGACAAAAGTCAATTGTTTATTCAAGTATGATTTTTTTGGCCAAGTGAGCAAACTCTTCGATAGTATCCACGTTTTTCACATCGATAGTGGATGTCTCCACGGTTATCCTCCTTCCTTAGCTTCAAAGCCTCAATTTGCTGAATCAGATTTTCCACTGCGCTTCAAACGACATTCAGTTCACTTGTCTTGCCTGTCTTCGACTCCTTGACTGTCGGGGAGTTTTCTGTCAGCAATTGTCGAGCGGCATCAGCCGGCTGTTACAGTATCATCGGATGCGCAATGAGAGCAACCCTGAGCTGATTTTCGACTGTTGATGGCATTCCCTCCAAGAATTGGTCTGCCAGCATGCGTTGCTCTGAGTCCTGGTCCAAATGTGGCAGAGCTCTTGATTCCACGGCGGATGCTGTCCTAACGAAGCTTGTAAAAACCTCAGACTGACATATCCTGGATAAGTATGTACCTGCTCCTTGGTCTTTGTCCATGGAGCTGGATAGTTGATTGTCCCGTTAATTAATATGTTTGCACATTTTACTGTTTCAGAAGCGATGTTCGAAAACTGGGAATCGGCGAATAGCACTCTCACCTTTGGTGGCGTGCAGCGCGACCAGCCTTGTACTTATCGCTGATTACCCTCCTGTTTTGTGTGTTTAAGATCCTTGAAGCGTTGATACCTGACTATATTTCTGAACATCTCTTATCACAAGCTTTATCTGCGACGAGCAACATGGTTTTGTGCGTAACCATACATGCGCTACGAATTTGCCACTAATCATAGACCAGTGGACCTCTGCTAATAATAGTGAGGAAGGGCTGGATGCTGCATATCCTGACATTGCCAAGACTTCCTTGGTGTAAATCATTCTGCTTCACTTGCGTAACTCCACCGCTATAACCCTAATGGCAGCTTCCGCCGCTGCCTCGAATTCCATCTAACAAATCGTTTCTATGGTGTCTGGGTGGGTTCCCCTTTACCGTGCACCAGGCCCACTCTCAGTAGAGTCTCACTGGCTTCATTCTAAGGCCACTACTTTTCTTCATTTTTATCACTGACCAGCAAGTTGGAGTACCGTCCCGTTTAATCTCATTTGCTAATGATATTTAATGCTGACATGTCCATGACAGCTCTGACACTAGGACCCTACAGGCTGACATTATCTTCTTTTACTAATGACCTGAAACAAACCTTATTAATTCCAATATTGGCAGGAGCAGAGTTACGCGTACCAGTCATTAGCATAGCTATTCTTATTCCCTGGGCGAAACAGCTCTCAAATTATGGATACAGAAAAGCACCTTGGCACTGGTCTAATGCACAACTTCTAGAGTCCTTCTAATATTGAAGTAAGTGCCAAGAAGGCGGGCCGCGCGTTGGCCGTTCTAAAGTGTCGGTTCGGTAAATTCGAGAAATCGTGCTCCAAAACACTGCCCTATATTGATCGCAGGACATTGACTTGGCCTCTTCATTTTCAGAAAAACAAACTTACCATGAAACTATTCAGAGGCTTGCGGCAAAAATAGTTCGCCGGTCAAGTATAAAACCCTGTTTACAGCGGCTTTATGAACCGAAGCTGTCTTCCCTTGAAAACCGTAGACAGAGAGGTGATATATAAATATATAACGAGCAGAAATCACAACGACTGGCGGACATGTCACAATATGAAACGAAGCAGCGTGTTCAAAGATGACTGGTTTGGCCCTATCACGAGAGAAGCAAACGTTCTAGTACGCGTTCAGGGTTTGGACGTGATGAACAAGAAGGAGGCCTGTGCGATGCGGGTGGATAAATTTTGTCACATGCTATACGGCTGTGGTCTTCAGGAAATATCTCGCCTTATAATCTCCAATTGCCGGCTGTAGAATCCCCATCGCACTTTATCCTGGAACCCTATTATTGCCAATCTATTGTGATGTGGTCTTCTTTGAACTCAGGTCTCGAATTCTCCAGATGGAGGAAGTGTCCACTCAGTTCTCTGCTGCGGCAACTGCGGTCAAGAGGGAAACAATGTCCATATTTTCCAGTCCTGCTTGATCGTCCACGACGTATGTTGTTCTCGGCACAAACGCGGCTCATGGCGGCGCTAATGTGGTACTGAATTTTTGCGTAGTTGACGACTACGGAAAATGATTTACCCTGACTAATAAGATCATGAATTATTGGACCGACTCTCATAATGTCGCCATTCATTCAACCCTCCATACTACGGACTGTGACGTAAACTCTATTTCTCATCCACTCGTGATCATTGCTTGTCATGGTATCATGCATCCTCCTTCTTGTCTTGCGGTTCTTAAGCAGGAACTGTACTCATAAGTGGTCACTAACTTACGCCTAGTGACTACTCTTGAGTCCTCGAAAAGCTATCACACACTTAAACGATGAATTTAGCATCGATTTTTGCCACTACTCCGAAAGTCGCCTCAGTAAGTAAAGCATTTCTCCGTCCCGGTGCGTGAGTCTTGATTATTACAACACTTCTTAGAATGGGAGGGGATGTTCAGTGATTCCCTTTTAATTTTTATTCTTTTGTTACAATACCACACGAGTACTCTTCATCTGATGACTGGAATTGTTGACTTTTGCTATTCTTCTGGAAGAACTTGTCGATTATTCAACGTCGTTAACCACGCGACGCCTTACATTTGACAGAGAGGTTGCTTTGAATTTTCCCGTTTCTCCAAAAGGTTTGTGCTTAACTTTCGGTGTCACCGCTTGCTCTTTCTTTGAGTGACGTTTTACAAGTTGGTCTTCAAATCAAAATGAAGGGGGGGGGGACAGATGTCGAGGGACGAAAAAGTAAGTTGCAACGATGTACAGAAAAACTCGCAGCACCAGCGCCGTCGACTTTTGCTCCCTGCCATATCACACGATGTCCTCAAACAAAGGCGTTCTTTGTCCCTCGAACCCCAGTCAGGAGGCCGGGAGCTCCATGCTGAAACAAGCTTCATAGCGAGTACCTTCGTACTCCTAATCAAAGTCACCCGCTGATCGCCTGGCTGCTACTTTCAACCCCCCCCCACAACTCGTAACCAAGACACGATGTGGTCGGCGGTGATTTAGCATTCGTAGTCCAACGAATACTTCGAGACCTGATTAGTGTGCTCAGGGATCGACAGAGTTTATCCATCCCAAAGACACATCGACGTACTTTGTTCTTGCCGCCATGTTGTTTCGACCACACACCGTGGATATTTTGTGATCGTTCTCCGCGAGAATGGACGATTTCAGAGCCATACAATTAGACTGTCCTTACGTACGTCAGCGGACGCCATCCGAACATTTGCCATGCGATTTATGATCCTATCGTACACTCCACTAGCAATGGCGCGGCTCCCAAGGTACATAAACTTTTCGAGTATTTCCATCTGCTCACCACCACTTGTGAGAGCACATACAATTCCCGTCAATTTTGCAACAGCACCTTTGACTTATTAGCTACAAGGCCCATGCCAAACTGATGAAGTGAAGCCTTTCATCAGTCTACTATGTCCTCGGCTCACTGTGAGTTTTCACAGATTGGGGCAACGTCATCTACATATTATATGTCTCAAAATCGAGTTTCTGGGGAAAAATCCTCACCGTCATGTTCTCGGTTTGTCAGGGCACGCTTTAGGATGTCGTCTACTGCAAAGTAAAAAATTGGAAAGGTGCTGGACAAACCTGTCGCACCCCATTTGATGATATGCTGCCATAAGCCTTAACTATACCCAAGATCTGACAGTAAATTACTTTCAGGATATTCACACGCTTCTCAACCACACCATTCTTCGATAGACAATCTCAGAGTGCGACTCTGTTAGCCAAATCGGAACCCCCTCTGGTGTCCAAGAAGGCAATTGTTGGCCTGCAATGTGAATGGCGGAGTTCAAGTATCGGGCAAAATGTGGAGGTAGGATCAATTCAGTTACGGCCAGGACGAAACTCAGTTTGCTCCTTAAGGGTATGTCTACGAAGTCCACGAAATACACTGATTGTTAGAAAAATTGACGCAATAGAAATTAGGTTAATTCCTCTGTAATTTTCACGCGAAGTGCGTGAGCCCTTTTCAAAAACCGGGACTATGTTAGTCAAACTCCGATCATTTGAAATAATTTCACTGGCCCAGAGTTCCAGGAGTTGATCCGTCAGCTGCTCAACTAAGGCTGGACCACCATTTACAAAAAGAGCAGAAGGGAGTTTATCTGGACCTGGTGCCTTTTGACGTTTTGGAAACTTGATCTCAAGAAAGACTTCTATTTCCGACAGCAGATAAACGACAACAAACCAATGAACACATGCAGAGTCTGAGCGGTAGTCATTGGCGCCGTGGCCAGAAGAGTTGCTGACGGAACTGCTCAGCCCAGCGTTTTTGGAGTCGTTACACGTTACGAATAACCTCGCCATAGGCCTCGCAATTTATTCCGCTGACACTTGGCTTCTTTGGAATGAGATGGAAAAGAGTATAGAAGTTTTCGTTAGCGGTAGTTCGGTCCATGTCGATAACGCATTGTGTCCAACAGGTTTCGCGTTCCTCCCGTAGTTGCTTCCGTAGTTTCTGGCAAGCTGCGTCTCCTTTGCATTTGCGCTCAGAGCAACTCTAAGACCGACAGACTGGAGATGTGGTACTGAGCTTGAAGCCTGGAACCGTGTTTCCGAAGAACGACAGATCGATGATGAGGGTCTCCGGAGTAAGTGTGGGATTTGCCTGCTGACATATTTGCCAAAGTGTTTGAACATTAAATGTAGAAAGTTTAAACAGTGGTCGGGTGGGCAGGGGTTCTTGTACTTTAAGCGAAGAAACTCCGGCGTGTGACACACTATCATCCTGGCTATGACTACCGTGGAGAGCAGTACATGTGTCTGAAAACGGAATTGAAAGGACAGTAATTAAAAAGTTTATTGATGAGTGTAAATGGTTTGGATTGGACGAACGCATTTAGACGAAGTCAACCAGGGATTCGCGGAAGACAACGGCCAACCAGTGTCTACAAGGCGAGCAGACTGGTATGTCAGCGTGGGAACCAATCAGGACGGCACGTTGCTCCAGCATTGGATTTTGTTATTGCGAGTGTCAGATTGAAACAAGTTGCTTAAGTGCGTCGCGTGTTAAAACAAACGAGCTATTAGCGAAGTGGAGCCGACCAATGGGAAAGCTGAAGCGAAGGCACCAATTGTATTTCTTCGTTTTACTGATTCGTCTTGTCTATAAAATAACCAATAGAAACTCAATAAATCGATATTTGCTTTGTGCCACGAAGACTGGCTTTTGATTTCGTTCCGGGAGGCCGTGATTTCTCAACAATGAGTAGTCGGGGATTTGGTTAATTTCAAGTTGAACATCACCCACAATCAATCAAAGCTGTCGCATTCCCATAGACTTTTCGGTCGGTCTCTTTCGAAAAGAAGCACTGGGCTCGAGTTTCGCTCTCAGTAGAGCTCGTCAATAGTGCATATGCTTGCCACTGACGGGATTAGAACCACCGCTACGCTTTTCATGAAGCAATCGTGTTTATCACTGCTCCACTGACCTCACATTAGGCACGACCGAATTATCATATGTGAGCGCTCAACCACTTTCGCTCGTAAGTAATGATCAGGTTGCTCGTTCGTCTCGATAAGAGACACATCAATTGTCCTGTTAACTCCAGTCGATAACACCGCGATTAGGACTTCCTAGACGGGTAGAAATCTACAATCTCATCAAACCTGCTAGGCTATATTTTAGGTTACTGATGAGTAGCCTGGAAAAGTCTATGGGAATGCGACAGCTGCGATCAGTTATGGGTGATGTTCAATTTGAAATTATATAGTTGTTTGAAAAAGTTAGAAACGATGAAAATGTGTTTGATGAGATAAAATTAAACACAATGGAAATGCCGGCCGCACACGCCTCTGCCAAAGAGGTGTGACAGAGCGGCAAAGTGAAGTTCATAGGCAAGGTAAGTACGAATTCACAATCGTGGGAGAAATACTTCTCGGCTATCCAGGCCGAAAAGAGGCGTCGGCTTGAGGGGCCCAATCCGGCGTCTTTAATTCACAATAAACCTAACTGTGTTTGCGAACTGTGAAATTTGCAGTTCATTAAGGCCAGCGGACAGTGTTGGTTCGGTTCATACGCACTTTGTGTTGGGTCCATCCGTTCACGAAACTCAACGCACTATGCAGGAGGCTGCGACGGAAGCAGCGCAGCAGTTCGAGGACTAACCGACGAAAACGGATTTGACATGGTGGATCAATCCAGCCGGAGTTCAAGATCGACAAGGCTGTTGAGACGTGTGCCGCCTGTTTCCACGGGACGGTAACCGGACTTGTTTATACGCTGTTCGATTGGCGTCCGGTCATTTATGGTACCCGGCAAACCTGCGTACCCGTTGAAGCTGGCGCTGAACGAAGTGATCTATACGCCTTCCTCGGTGATTGTCCGTGGTTGACGTAGACTAGGGACGTCTGTACACCATATGGTCGGCATGTTGTTTGGGAGTCCGCATGCTTACGATGTGGCACCGAAAACTCCTTCGTGGCGGGGCATCGTACACTCTGTGGCAATACCATCAGATAGGTTATGTGGCACTCCATGGAAGATTTGGCTGCTAGCCAGAAACCAACCATGCTCCGAAAAAATTACCGCCCGTTGTCTCGACTGCTTTTTCGTCGGGAGAACCACAATTATATCGCAGTTAACCTCCACTCTGAAGACCGTTCGTTAATCAGCATCCTGGGGAAGAGCCGGGTGATTTGCCCGAGTACCGGGTATACTGGCATTCATGATTGTGAAGATCCCAAACCATCCTTGTAGGTCGTTGCTGACTCTTCCGGATACCTGCTCACTTACGGGCTACTGCCTAAAAATAAACAGTCCGTGCAGCTGATCGGAGCTCATATTCAACTTCTTAATACAGGTCTGTAGAGCCCTTAACTCTTTACCCGAATATGTTATGAGAGATACGACAGTAGCTGCGTTCAAGATTTGCCAAGATCGCCACTCCAGGTCGTTATCCCAGTCTGTGGCTTCCGCGCCCGCCGTTGTTTGCATGTCACCGGTCTACACGCGCACTCGTATGTGTCCCGCACTCTCTCACCCTAGCCCCGAACGATCCAATCGTGTTTCCCAAGTAATGGACTGGTTAACTGTTTGTCTTACTTATGCGTCATCGTTAATATGTTTCATTCTCTCGTGTTCGATAAATGGACGTGCCATTGCCGTCACGTGTTCTCATTCTACTCTGGGCTGACTACTTGTCAGAGCTCGCAGTTGAACGTGTGTTTTGGATTGTAACACCGTCCTAGCATGATGTGTCGCGTATAACGGAATGTATATTTTTGTCCCCCCAAAAAGTTCATATTTAGCCATATATTAACCCGTATATGGACTTATGTGTACAGCAGAGGTAGGAACACATTCGTTTCACTCCACCTCAACCCTATGATACAATCATGAAAAACTGTGACGTCTACTTACCTCTCTATCGCAAAGATTCCTTGGCTTGAGAGTCAAAATTATCCAAAGCAATTACTTTCTAGTTCCGTCCACTTGATGTGATTTGACGGGGTGTTTACAGTGTTCGTTCAGGAGCACGGTACGACACGGACCTCGGAGATTTCAGCCAAAAATAGTCTTACTCGTATAAGGCTCAGTGCCAGTGCTCAGCTTCTGTTCTAGTGCTCAGTGTACTTCAGGGACGTCGCAGTTTATCAAAAGCTCTACGCCGTATTCAGTTAGACTATCAAACGAAAGGTCCTTTATGTGAGCCCAGTTATCTACTTCAGATGGTTGTACGACGTCAGCCTGCGTCAGTGGCAGCTGTTCCACCGCATAAAGTGAGCCCGCTGTGATAGAATGCTCCTGGTCCAAGAATGGCAACTCTGTATTGCATGGTGTTGCACAAGTTCCGTGTAAAGTACGAAACCTCATCTGACAGGGCCGTCCCTACAAACCAATTACCCTTGCAGTAGATTCATCGAGCAACGTAGTGCCAGACCATTTACCAAATAGGCGTACGTTGTCATCAACGCTTCTGGGCCAACCAACCTCACCGGGACAAATC
>JTDE01001181.1:52645-119794 GCA_014338405.1 Paragonimus skrjabini miyazakii
GGAGAGTCTATGGGAATGCGAAAGCTGCGATCAATTGTGGGTGATGCTCAATCTATATGAAAAATGGACATATCCTTTGTTTCACTGGATGGGGGTGTGGGTTTACATGCTTATTTTCTCCCTTGTGATTCGCAGGTGGTAAGCAATAGCGACTCGTAGGATATTGAACTGAGGAGGGTTGATTAAAGCCAGTGCTCCACTGGTGGCCGTTTGGTTGGTTCCTTTTGGATAAGTTTAAAGTTGGAATGCCGGCATGTGTCTGACTAGTAGATGGTTTGAGCCTTACTTTGTCTGATCTAAGTGCCGCGTAGACAGGTTGAGATCTAGACGTCCCATTTGGTTCAATATGGGCGCAGTTATTTACCTGCTGTCGTTTGGAATTTGACTGTTCGACAGGGGCCGCCATTTCGTTAGGCAGGTTGTCAGAATTGTCAAGATCTACTGGTAAATTGATCAAGTCGGCAAGTATGTTTACCTCTGTTGTGTCGTTCGTGTTTTCAAGAGGTACACTGGCATGCTTAGGTGTGATACAACAGGACGAGGCTACACACTCAGCTGGTCCCGATTCAATACCCTTTGACATCTTCGCGCCTTGTTTGGGTGTGTCCTGGACAACATGCTTGGAGGTGACGGTGTTTCGCAATAAGCGACTTTGACACTCCCTCTCAAGTGGCGTTCTGTCCTGTATAATTCTTATCAGTTTAAGGGAGGTTTTGGACTTGATAAGATCCTGACATTGGATGAACTGTCCCGCAATTGTCTCGTTCTGGAATTTGAACAAAAGCGGGCAGCAGATCGTTTGAGTCTTCTTACGGAGACGAATGCAGGTATACGATGTCGGATCTATATTAGTAATTCTCGTGAGTAACTTCTTAAGGCCATTGAGTTGGAGCTTATCTGGCACATTGAATACAACGGCATTATATGTGCAACACATCCGTTTTGTGATTTCTTTTGTAAGCGTGTTGAGAAACATACTTGCGTTCTCCATGTTACCCATTTTGGGACTTTCCGGCACTTTGAAGATGCAAGATAGGGAGATTAGATTTTCTTTTAGAGAATCGAATACAGCACGACTTGTTTTTAGTTGGGCAAGTTCAGCTTCCAGTTTAGATATCTTACAAAACAACTCCGCCAATACATTGTCTAAGGGGATGGAACAGTTCTTAGTTAGAGGGGTACTGGCGGGAACCACCAGTTTATCTTCACCCCCTTTAAAGGCAGCATCTTTGGAAGGGCCTATGTAAGCTTTGGACCTGGAGTGTTTGCCCTTAAGTCGTTCAATATCTACTTAAGTGCCAGAACAAGTGGTTTTGGCACCAGCAGATCTTGTTTGACGACCGGTTTTGGTCATCATAGTTTGTTATATAAGGATATTTTTTAGACAGACGGGGACGTAGATAAAATGTGAACAGACTGTACGGTGTAAAAGTTGTCAAAAATAACAATTATATGAGAAACTTTAAATTAAATATCCACGCAGTAATTACTTGCCCTTTTCGAATCGCGCGCTCACTTATTTTTTTGAAAACAAGGTAACAAAACGAACATAATTGGAGAAAACAATTCTAGTTTATGAAGAAGCATTCGGGGAACTTGTTTCTTGAAAGACGGTCTTCAAAGTTTTCTATGTTCGTTAAAAAAATGCTGAGTATTTGCATCAATTCTCGCTTCACGAGTTTAGCATTGGCCTTATGGTCCAAGTCATGCCAGGAAAAGGATTTTTGAGGATGGAGAAAATGAACGACCGAAGAATTTCGCCATTATTTGATGTAGACGGTTCAGGAAAAATATGTATAAACTTTTGTCAAGATGAAGGAAGATGGGAGGGCCCAAAGTTTTGAGGAGAAATGGAAGATCTTCTGCACTGAACTTCGGTATTTCCTCTAAATCGACGGAATTGTGCAGACCTCGCGAATTGCCCAACCAGTACGGGATTCTGATTGTCCGGACGTTAAGGAATGTCGCCTCGCGTTAGAATTAATCGTGGAATCAGAAATGAGAAAAAAACGTGACAAACAGGAGAACGTAAAATGCTCATGTGACGTATGACGAATAGTGGAATACGTTATTCTCTGGCCATACCTTTCAAGTAAAATTTATAATTTTGTGTTAGTTAATAAAATATATCCCTTTAGCAAACAATTGTCATCGCATGACGCGAAACGAGGTCAGTTCACAGCTTTTCCTAGTGTATGACTACAGCTGATTTCCGACGTCGATTTGGCATACACGGCCGATATATAGAATGGAAAGAATGTTTGGCAACACGGGAAGTTTGCCAGGTGGTCTATTAGGAGTGGGAGAGTTACAGATTTATGATTAATCGTGTGAAGCGAACAGGTCACTTCATATATGTATATATATTCCAAAAAGTTTGACGTGCACAGCTATTGCGTGGTGATGGATAACTATACATAACTGGTTATCATTAAGTATGAAGTAAGTGTGTACCAGGATGGTTTGGTTATTACTAACAGGGGTGTGTATAATGTTACCATGTGTTGGCTAGAGTCTTTTTGTTCAGCTGCAAGTTTTGGACATAACCATGTACAAGTTATGTCCTGCTCGAATGAAGTTGATAGCTCTGATCAGTTCGAAGTGTACGTGGCGTCGTACCATGTGATATAGGTTTCCCCTCAGATGTTATTAGATTAGATCAGGTAGTTACATGTTAGTAGGTCCGTTTTCAAAGATATCGTCTTCAGGCAGGCATAGCTTGAAAATAGATACGACGTTCGTTAATGTCAGTAAGATTTTTAAGTTTCGTTTGAATTGATGTATATTCTTACTGAATTTTATTGCATGTGGGACTTTGTTCCAGATGTAGCAATATTTCACTGGGGAAAAATTTGAAAGCAGTTTTCTACGGGATTTAAGAGCTTTCAAGGTGAACTCTTCGTTGCTGATGTTGTATTTTGAGCTATGCTGAAGGCGAATCGCGAATTTGACAGCGAATTTACTGCCATCAACTGGATTATACATGAGTGCAAGGTTCAGCTCACGGTATCGTAGCCAAAAAGTATCCAGTGCAAGCGTCTTGTAGCGTTCTCTGTAGTTCAGAGAAGACGGATAACCCACTAAAACTTACGTAAATGCAAGTTGGCGACCTTCCAGAGCTAACCTATCAGACTTGCGCAAGTGGCTATATAGGAACGTACAGCACTCCAGTTGAAGTCTTACGCACAGTTTATAAATGTGTGGTCGAGCTGCAGGAAGGAAGAAAGGGTGTTTCATGTAACTTATCGTTCGTTTAGCTTTAGTTACTAGGAAAGATATATGTTCAGTGAAATTGAATGAGTATGAGTAAAATATACCCAGGTCGCAGACTGAGTTGGCAGTTGAAATATCAAAACCGTCCAGCTTTATAAAGTCCTCTGGCATTTGACAATTGTGTGCAACGATGTTTGATTTATTGACTGAAAATTTCTTCAGCCAAGTTTGACACCAAGACTGAAATGACATGAGGTCCTGCTGTACACTCCCTAAACAAGATTTGAGATCATCAGGGAGGAAAGTGTGAATAGGTTTGATGTCATCAGCGAACAGGAATGGTTTGCCGTGCTTGATAACTTCGCATATTTCGTTTATATACATAAGGAAGAGTAGTGGTTCCAGGGCGCTTCCTTTAATCACTTCCCTGGTGACTGGTCTGTAGGTATTACAAGACCATTGTGAAATCCGTCAACAGTACAACATCACTTGTTGGAATTCTTAATTCACGAAGCAGGAAATACATAAGCTTGGAAGATAGAACTGCTGTCGTGAGCTCCAGTCTGAGTGTCGTAATTGTCTTCTTTGAGGCCACCCTAGATTTGCCCATCAGAAAGGCATATTGAATACTATTAGTCAGGAAAACCAACCTTAGCTAGCTCACTGCCCCGTAACCGAATTCAGACGTATCACAGAACATATGTAATTCAACGAGGTTTGACGAAGAAAGTCCAGGAACCATGCATCTGGGCAATACCACGCTGTCTGTGGATTCGACACCGTTCGGCCAACCTTCACAGCGTACCCGATCACATTCCTTTAGATTGGAATCCAACCCGATGCCTTGGTGACAAAGATCTTGGAACAACCCGCGAGCCGGCAACAACATTGATGTCACTATTCCCAAGAGATCGCATAACGAAGCCACACAACCTAATATTCCTCTTTTCGTGTTACCGGTGTGAGGGAGGTTGATTTGAAACCGGAAGCAGTCGTCTACCACATGCCACCACACGCCCAGAGCTAGTTGGTATACACAAATATGGGGCTCAAGATACCGAGAGTCAATAAATTTTTCTTTATTGGGTAAATTTCCAATGGCCTTACTACAGTTAGAAATCGGTGTTGGTGAGTCTAAACTCACACAACTGCAGCTTCGCTCAAAGTTCATCTAACACAGACCTGACCTCGGATGATGAGTCGAATGACACTAGACAGTCATCCACGTAGGCGGTCAACTTTACTACGATCGCAGTCTTCGATAGAAACTACTGCTGATTATTCACAGCTACTTTTTGTAGTGCGAAATCAGCACACAATGGCGAAGAAGTCGCTCCAGAGCGGTGGACATTTAGCTCGTGGGTAGTCGGCGGTTCTTCGAACGAATCAGAGTCCCACCAAAGAAAACTTAATGCACCCAGATCAAGACATGGCAATCTCACTTGCAGGAACGTCTCTTCAATGTCGGCGAAGACTGCCATCGCGTACTTGCGGAAACGCATAAGTGCTCCTAACAAATTGTTATTCAAATCCGGGCTCCGGGGTAAAATTTTGTTGAGGGACATACCCCAGTGTTCAGCGGCACAATCAGAAATTATCCGTATCTTACCGGGCTTATCTGGATTGAGTACAGGATGGTGTGGCAGGTGCCGTCTCCGTGTTGTAGTTATAGCACTTTTACTTATGTAGCCCATCCTGATATGCTTTAGTATCACGGCCGAATAGCTAACGTTTATGTTTGGGCCTTGACTCAACCTTCTTTTCAATGCAGTAAGGCATTTCTCAGCCATCTCTTCATTGTTGTGCAATACCCAACTATCTTTTCTTCATGGTAAACCTATCTCATAGCGACCGTCCTTAAGTATCACACTGCTTTCAGTCACAGTTAGTGCTTGTCTGTCCCCCACAGAAAGCTCTTTGTCCTCAGAAGTGCTGCCGTCAGTGGAATCCGATTCATACATTCTTCGGGTCAAATCATTCAACGAGACCTGATGTGAGTCGACGAGGTTTACACAACGCTCACTCCGGGGAATGGTAAGACACGGACCTCGGAGACTGAGCGTAAGTCTCCGTGCCACTTCCCAGTCTCTGTTCCACTACTCAGTGGGCATCAGTGACGTCGCATCTTATCGAAAGCTCTACGCCGTATTCAGTTAGACTATCAAACGAAAGGTCCTTTATGTGAGCCCAGTTATCTACTTCAGATGGTTGTACGACGTCAGCCTGCGTCAGTGGCAGCTGTTCCACCGCATAAAGTGAGCCCGCTGTGATAGAATGCTCCTGGTCCAAGAATGGCAACTCTGTATTGCATGGTGTTGCACAAGTTCCGTGTAAAGTACGAAACCTCATCTGACAGGGCCGTCCCTACAAACCAATTACCCTGGCAGTAGATTCATCGAGCAACGTAGTGCCAGACCATTTACCAAATAGGCGTACGTTGTCATCAACGCTTCTGGGCCAACCAACCTCACCGGGACAAATCCTAGACAAGCGTCGTTCTGACTGGATGTGATACCGCACAAGGATGGCTCTGCATCCATCTTACATTGTTCAGGCTTGTCCTCATGAACCAATATATGATGACGTCGACCACAACCCGACATCGCACATCGTATCTGTACCCTACTGGACCTTGCCACATGATTCGCTTTCAAGCAAGTAAAACAGCGTCCGATGTTCTTCAACATTGCTTTGCGCTGCTCCGGAGATGTGCTGCTAAACCATCCACAATCAGACATATCATGGTTGCCCTTACGAACCGGACACTGCAAGTTCATCCTCACATAAGATACACCTAGTCTAAAGTTGCACATCGAGTACTTGACTCCAGAGGGTCCAGAGGACATTGGGCAACTTGACTTACTTTCAACGTGTGCAGCCAACTGGTCATGCTGACTAGCACTGGTTGCCACACTTTTCTCTATAAAACGTAATCAATTGCTGAAGTCAGGTTCCCTTCCGCACTAAGTTACGCTCCCGGCAACCTCTGCCCATTTTTCTGTTAGTGGCAAGACAATCGCTCAACTGCCTTAATAAGGTTGGATAAGCAGTTTAGTTCTGCTGCGCAGTCTAGCTACGCCAACATCGCCTGACAGTCATTCATCTGACTGGCTAGTCCACGCAAACCATCAACGTCGCCAGCGACTAATTCAGGCCCCATTAAAACGTCTTTGCTTACCGCCTGTACAATATCATTTCGACGGCCAAACTTCTGGTGCAAAATTCTCATAACCTCTGTGAACCCCACCTCCTTTGACAAGAGCGTGCAGTGCTTAATTGCTTTCTTCGCCCTGCCACGACAATAATGCAACGAAGATGAAAGCTTAGATCCTTTGTCAACGAATTTATCTGCCAAGTTACCTTCAAAACTTTTGACAAATGTGAAGTAGTTCTTAGGTGAACCATCGAAACTGTCCACCTCAACTTTCGGAATGCTGGCTCTAGGAATGAAAGGTCTGAGAGCCCGCTCTAACGATTCAACAGGATTCAAACTACAGAGATTTGTTCCTTAGACCCGTTGTTGAACGGGAACTGATATTATCTCTTGTCGTTGTACTAAATCTCGTCCCGACTGTCGGAACTTGTTCGATTTCCACAGGCCTACGGCGCCTTTTATGAGTTTTGAACAGTCTACATCTGAATTCTAGTTCCTTTGCATTTAATGTCTACTCTTCTTCCAACAGATCACCAGAAACTTCATTGGAAACACAAAATAGAGCATGATTAAGCCGAACGGGCAGAACAGCGGAGGATTTGGTCACACTCCATGTTCTCCGGTGGGGCCGGCACCATCCCTATCTTTACCTCTGGGCCGGATCCCTGTTAAGTCTTACGGGACACAAACAAACAGCAATTATGCCCAACAACGTTCGGTTCAGGTGGAATCCTATAATTAATCCTCAGTCGCTAGACACGTCCTGACCACTGGCTACGCTATCGATCCATCTTGTGCATTCAGAATCCTGTTACATCATTCAAACTCATGATTCTTACGGTTTGCCGAAGCAGTCGCAATCAATCGACTCAAGCCAGCTCTTTGTGTTCAGAAACAACTGTCCGTGAACTTGACCCTTCCATGGACCTAATGATCTATCCGAACCCGCTTATTGATTATCCACCCCTCTAGTTTTTTGTTATAAAATACGCACCCGTGTTATTGTAAATTTGGTACTGACGAGTCGATACGAAATGCTTGCATCCACCAGTGTTCATGTTCTAACTGCTTTGTTCAAACTGTTTAAGGGAACCAATTGTTTCAAATCCTATAATTGATAATAAAATAATGAACATGGGGCCAATTTTCAACACTAACCAAACAAAGCACAAAAATCTTAAAAATGATGCAACAGACCTCAACAAAATCAACAGAGGCAGCAGCGAATATGAAAGAGAAAGCTGTCAAAGAAAGGATGGCTTTACTATGGGGCCGCCCCCACACAATTTCCTCTCCAACCAAACTAGTCAGTTCAGTCGTAGCTTCTTCATTCTCATCGGACGTTACAAAGCTCGCAGTCCTGAGCAGAATACGCGCTAAAACAACCAAAATGTCACATGGCCCTTGGGCAACCTTGCCAGTCATGCTCGGTCCCGAGACAGTGATTGAGAAATCAGCGACTTTGAACTCCGACAACGCCCGCCTAGGAGGTGTTTCTTTCAATCTTTCTCGGGAAGAGAGCAGCAGGTTAAAACTATGTCAGGAATCATGGCAGACCGGGAGGTACAACTGAAGATTATGGTCGTGGTTTCTGCCCCAGTAATATCTACACATGCCTATGTGTCAGTGATGGAAGGCGAGGACGCTGCTTTGTAGTCGCCATCCCAACGGCCGACGCCCTAAGCACGGGCAAAAGTGTTGAAACCACTGTACAAATGCCTGTTAGGGATGCCGCCTGTAAGTCAGAATGCATTTTATTGGCCCATTTTAGAGGGCATTTCTATCATTGTCTCCATAAAACCACGCACGCTGCCTCCCTTCAAACACTGCTTTCAGCAAACTCAGAAGTAAAATATTCCGGGGATGATAACTCTGAAACACCCTCCTAAAAAGTGGAATTTAGTAGGGATACAGAGATCGCAAGCTGCGACACCCAAACTGCCGGTCAAGTGATCTGTATAGACGTTGACATGCGCACAAGCGGTGATGTTGCACCCACATTCTAAAAGTAGGACCATCAGAACCACTCGATAGTACAGACCGAGTTCAACAACCCACCTTCCTCAATTCTGGGTCTTCTTTCTCAAACACTTCTTCGCAGTCTCCCATCTCTATTCTCGAGAAGTCAAGTGAGGGAGTAGCCCGTAAGTGCATGTGTAAGTACTGTCCAAGTTTGTTCAATGAATTACCGGAAATCAGACAGTTAATGCATGTCACATAACCCCACATATTTGCCTTCACGGAGACCTGGGTTACATGTGACGTCAGTGACAATAAACTGCGTGTCTCCGAGTATTTAGTTTACCAAGCCAACTCCGTCCGCAGGAGAACTGGGGTTCTGCGATCTTTCTTCAACATTATTTCCCAACACCCACGGTTACCGGCGAATTTAATTCCTCGGATGAATGTGAGGCTCTGCGGCTTCGGCTGGCATTGTGTGGCCAGGACTCATTCCTAATGAAGGTTGTTGATTTTGTTAAGGACTGTTGCAGCATTTTAAGATTGCTGTGCTTTGTTTGATTAGTGTTGAAGGTAGCCCCATGTTTATTATTATACACAAAAATAAACAGTATTAACCACTTTTATTCTTACAACAGCTACTGCAACCGTTTCTCGAACTCTTATTCAGTCTGAGCACTTTATATTTCTAAATGTCAAAATACGACAGTCTTCATTCCTATTTTTCACTGAGTAGCTTATAAGTATTATCATTTCCAGATACCTTAACAATCATTTTGGTTCGACGCAGTCAACAGCCGTTTGTTTGAGTTGGCTCAACTCCGATTTTTCCTTACCCATTACTGAGCGGTGCCTAGTTGTCGAATTTGTCGTACGGGTACATTCTTTGTACAATTTCTGAGAAATTTTCATATTCCAGTACTATTGAATCGTTCGCCAACAATTCAACTTTTCATGAGTGCCTTCTCACTAACCGTTTCCAACATAAATTATCTTCCATGCTGTTGGATATTGAGAAAAGTATTCTAGGATCAATAGATGACGCGTAACTCGTTGTGAACTTGAATCGTTAGCGAACGATTAAAAAAAAGTTATTTATCGTTCCCACTCATCCGACGACTACGATGACGACACTCATCTCGTACACCTAGACAACACCCTGGGGTTGAACATCAGTTTCCCACCAGGAATGTGAAAGCGGAGTATCTACTTCCTTACTGACACTGAGACGACGTAGAGCATGAACACAGTTTAGTTCGTATGTGCACTAACTTATCGCTTTCAGAGATATACGCAACGATATCAGATGCGAAATAAAAATACCAATAGTTGCATGAAACCGAAAGTATAGTACACGATAATTACAATAGGTCTCAGTCAGCGCTAAGCGACACCGATACACTACAACAGCGTATCAACGCCCCAACGCGGCATTCTCCCAGTCTGATTCTCTCTCTGCTCGACCTAGGTATCACTAATGACAGCCATGTGATAGAAAATGATCATCAAACCACCACTTGGACACGGTGACAACTCTGTTCTCATCATTGTTCTTACTGTTCTTAATGGTTACAAAAACGGTACAAAAGTCCACACTTCGAAATTTTAATCAGCCAGATTTCAACGGCTTGCTGAACCACCTCAGTTCATTTCGCTCCGTGGGCCAGAACTACCATGCACTTCAAAGCACAAGTGAGAATGCGGACAACTTATTTGTACCGCACAAACTGTGCACTTACTCTCATTGGCCACCTCTTCCGCGCCGAATACGTCGTCTCCTCGATGCCCGCTTCTATTTATTCGCGAAGCATAAGCTTACGGGAAATTTCGAGAACCCAAGCGCGTTCCACATTGTTCAAACTAGATGTAGACGGGGAGTCCGTAAGCACACTGAACTCGTACGAGAAAAGGTCCTCCTCAGAACCCCCTGGAACAAAACTTATTGTTTAAGCACATGCGACGTCAAAGAATGAATAAACCCCCGACGCTTTATCCGCAACTGTCTGACAGGGAGACCCCATCTGCCTCCCTAGTTGTGGTCAGGTTATTCAGGAAGTACTACTAAGCAATCTACAACGTCGCACCGCTGCATTGGCACTCTATTCTCCCACTGCAGAATTTCCGGCAACCACTGGTTACCGTTGAATTTTCTCTGCTAGAAGTTGAAGACCTTTTATTCAAGGTTAATTCCTACAGTGCAATGGGTCCTGATAAGGTCCATCCTGGAATCTTCAAAGAAGCAGCCGCTTATCTGGCAGAACCCTTTTATAAGCTGTTAAATCAGACACTCCAGACTGGCATTCTCCCTAGTGTATGAAAAGGGGCAACGGTCACGCCCATACTTAAAACAGGCGACCGGCACTCTCTGACTAGCTGTCGGTCAATCAGCCTTACTAGCATTCCCAACATGTCTTTCTTCCTAACCGGTCATACATAACTAATATGCTTATTTTCATGGATAGTATGACGGATGCTAGAGGAAATGGCCTTATCTCATATGTTATCATTCTCGATTTTGCGAAGACTTCCGGCCGTGTCCCACACTGGCCTCTGAAACACAAACTAGAAGCCTATGGCTTTCCAGGGGAGGTTCTTCGCTTGCTTGCTTTTTTCCTCGATAATGGGACGTTTGGAGTTAGAACCGGTCCGACCTTTCAACTCTCTCTCATTTCTGCGGGAGTTCCTCAAGGGTCAGTGTTAGGTCCTTTGTTGTTTCTGATCTACATCAACGACCTTCCGGAAAATATTTCCAGCCACCTCCTCCTATATGCCATTGAGCTAAAAATCTGGAATGCCGTTGATTCTAGTGCACTACAGATTGATCTTGACGCGATTAATCGTTGGTCAGACAACTGGAGTCTCCAAATAACTGACAATAAATGTGCACATATGTTGTTCGGTAGAGACTCTGGTAATGCCTTCGTGATTTATAGTACACTCGGCACGGTAGATATCATGAAAATCGTTCCGAAGAAAGATCTGGGCATCTAGTTGTCCTCTAACTCATCTTTAGCTCATCACCATGAAATGGCGGCGATAAAAAAGAACTTGCCGCTCTTTGAACGATTAAGCGCACTTTTCCCGCATATATTAGGGGGCGTTTTGAACGCTTTACATGGTTAATATAAGACTGCTCTTCGAATATGCTAATCAGGTCGTGTATACCGGCCTGAATACTGACGTATTCGCCGTTGAACGTGTCCAGCGGGTGGCTGGCAAACCAGTCACGGGCTTAAAAAATGTCACGTACGAGGTCCAGCTTTAAATTTTTGATCTATACCCACTTGATTTTTAACGAAATCGTGGCGATTTAATTCTCACGCACTTCCAGTTAAGAGTAAGTCTCGTTGAAAAGTTTCTTATCATAGAGAATGATGGTGGCCGGTGAGGAGATAACAGGAAGCTTTAGAGCCTCGTCTTCGGACCCACCTTAGGAAGCGGTCCTTTTCTTATTGAGTTATCAATCTTTGGAACAGTCTCCTCTTTATTGGAGCTTCTACCAATCGTTTTAAAACATCATTGGACTCCCATTTACCAAAAATTCTATTATGCAAATAATCTCACTTTGTTTCTGGTATTTACTGTAATCCCCATAAACGGCGCTACACCTTTTTTCAATGACTGTTTTTCAGATCAACAGACGCCCGCTTGAAATTGAAAAAGAAAAGCCGACTGGATCCGGGACCCTTGGGCCTCTGCCTCGAACCCGTGTATCAATCGCTGAACCGCTGAATACTGAACCCACTGAACCGAACCGGGTACCACATAAAATGAAATTTATGCGGCCAGGCGGTTGTGCATATAATTCGCCAATCTCCGAACCTTACAGGAACAAATATTCCACAATTGTTATAATGTGCTGTTTATTTGTCTCTGTTTTCAACCTCCATAAGCAGCGTTTCGATTACATGTGGCAGACGGCGCAAACTCGCCAAGCGCTCAATAGAAATAGCCTAATCAAAGGACGCGATCCGTGAAGCATATTATCTTCAAGAGTTATGATTAAAGAAGGAAAATGGTAGTAACTTTTGAAATTACTGATTTTTTTGCCGACGTATGATTCCGAATAATCGTCCGGGTGTTTTATAATTCGTTAATAAATGGGTTCAATGGCCATTGAACCCATTCACGAAATAATGCTTGTAGTAATAATTGACTTGAACTGCTTTCCAATTTACTTAATCCATTCTGTCACCGAAAGCTGTTTTTGGTGAGCATATATACTCATATATATATATATATATATATATATATATATATATATATATGCTCACCCGGTATTGGAAGGTATGTATACATACCTTCCATTTGAACAGATGACGTGCTCACTAAGAAAGTCCTGACACACTTCAAAGTGTGTCAGTAATTCCAACAAATCTTTTGAGTGTTATACGACGTCCTATAACGGCTGTAGGGCCTTTATGAATTGTGTTCCGATATTTGACTGGAGTTTGCTGGTTTAGTGTTGTGTTGGCATTATTAGTAAGTCGACTTACTGATAATGCCAACACAACCCTATAGGGTTGTGTTGGCATTATCAGTTTATAAACAGATATGTACATATATGTATGTATGTACATATATGATCTGTAGACAGATCTGTACATATATGTATGTATATAACGGAAAGATATATATATATCTTTCTGTTAGCTTTTGTCATTGTCTATTGCAAGTGCGATTATGAGCAGCTATATATAGCTGCTCATAATCGCCATATGTGGCTGCAGATGTGACTGTGCTTATCACAGTTTGTTATATTGGATATCTCACTCAATTAGCTACTGATTTATTCTTGATATAGCATGCAAACCCCTGCAACATATGTTCATTCTCAAGAAGTGTCTCCCGATCATCAGTACGATACGAACCACGATGTATTTGCTAGTCCCAAATCAACTACCTATTCATCCAATTACGTCACCCAGGAAAATTATGAAGTTAATGGAACAAAGATTGTTGATTCCAAGTCATTGGAACCAGGAACCTTCAGGCGAGGTAAGCTAATTTGCTTATACCCTACTGACTGATTATTTATTTCTTAGGTTCACGGGGGCCTATTTTGCCATCTCGTGATCCGAACGAGCGATCAAATGTATATAAAAGGTTGGAGAGTATCAAATTGTGGAGTTTGAATACGTTAAAATGTACAAAACAAGTAATAGAAGAAAAACTCGGAACAACAACCCCTACCTGCGATTCACAACTTGATCTCCGCATTGAAACGCTCAGGTAACTGTTGTACGGCAAAGCCTACTTAAACCCTCAGGTTACCACCATATTAAAATTGTCTCTACTCTTCTTTACGTATGCGGATCTGGTTTTACACTCTGAATGATCGCTATGGTTTTGTTTTACAGTCAGATTATTATTACATTGCGCACGTCAGCAGTACAATCTCCGGTAGAGATGAACACGTGCCATTCTGACCATTCTTGAATCTGTGCAGTGGCGTGCAGCGAAGAGAGTATGGTTCTTGCGTATCCGCAATCCCAAGTTACTATGAATATAGTTCGAATATAGCTTGAGTATACTTTGATTCTTTAATGAAGAAGAAGAGCGAATTTAAACCAGTTTTTATGATGATGATCACGGAAATTATGTGTAGTGAAATGTCGTTGTTAACCATGAGTCTAACGAATGTCGGTGAGGTTTGTCTCCAGTGCTGGGGTTCTCGCGGCTCAAAGTTGGTCGCTGTAGGCTTTATTTGACATCGGGGTTAATCGGGTTCATGGACGTGAATGTTGTTCTTTGGCTGCGTTGTCTGTGGAGAGTAAGTAGATGTAGAATTAAGCGAACGAAAGACGGCCGGTTAAGAGTAACACAACAAGTAAACAAGGTGTATATTGTCGACGCGCGAAGTCGATGTGATCAGGCGAATGATAAGACGAAACGATAACATAGCGGAACGACAAGCGAGCGCTCAGCGTGAGTCGCACGTTCGAGTGCACGGGGTATTTGTCAGTATCTCTACTCGTTCAAACCAACGTTTGAGCACATACAAAATTTGGAAACAAAAGGAGTACAAATAGCAATTGTAACCCTAACATAGTTAGCAATAAACAAATAGGGTCGCCACAGGGCTCCTCCTAGAAGACAACCGGAGTGTTTACTTCGGCAGTGTAGCAGTATTTCAGTTAACCGAAACCGTTGACGCGAGCATAAACGGTCCAATTTACTCCTGCCACACAGCTGGCGTCTACTGTCGGTGGAAGGAGAGGTAACTTTTGAAAGTGGTTGGGTAGCACAGTTTGGATGGTTACTAATCAGGTAAGCAGGGGAGTTGGACACAGGCAAGTTGTAATTGACCTAGTAGGATGATAGCCTTGGTCGAGTCCATCGTAAAGGGTCCTCGTAGAATTTCAAATTTTCCAGCGTTCCATACAGATGATGAACGGCTAACTCACAGCATTTAGAATATGCGGTGCTCATTAATGGAAAACGATAACCTCACCGGGTTTCTGTTTCTATTAAGTCCAAAAGAATAAGGTTTTTTCCTTTTTAATAACAACGGCTTGTTGACAGGATCCACTGTAGGTAAATCTATCTAAGAGTAACTGGGTAAGAAAATGCCAAAAACACTAGGTATGACGGACGTCCACATAGTCTGGGAATCACACTGGCCTCTGCAACTTTGGACCACGTTTGTTTTCGAGACTTGGTTCTGTTGAGGCTGGCGGAGTCGTAATCGAAGCTATCTGTACAAACGTTAGACAGTGCATTAGCCGTAGAGGATGTTGCTGGCCGCGAATCATTTTCCACATCAGGTACCTGTAAACGCTGGCTCCAGTCTATCGACGGCGATAACCTCGCCTTTGCCATTGTTCTCTAATACGAAAGTTTTATCATAGCGCGTGAGTACGCGGAATGGGTGTGGTGGCCGTCGAGGAGTAACCGCACGAACCAAAACGTGAGAACAAGTTGACGAATGAGGATCTACATACTTTGGCGTCGTCTGTCCCCTTGGTAAAGTTGGCTGGAGTCGTCTCATGTTGAGCCAACCTCTCATCGTAATCCGCGAAGTTGACGGTTCCCGTTGTGCGTGGGGCAGCCGTCTCTCAGGGTAAACGTAAGGAGTACCCATAGACTGACTGAGCGTGGGTGACATGCAGGTCGACCTTCAGCGTGTGTCGGATACTTAACAAGCCTAATGGCAGAACATTGTGCCACGAAGCGTTGTCGCTGGTGTATAGAGGACTTTTCAATTACTGATAAAAACATTCACCTAGCCCGTTGGCTGCCGAGTGGTGAGCTGTTATACGAATTCGATTATATCCTAGCGCGTTGAGAATTGACGTGATGGCTGAGTCAAAGTGTGACCCACGACCGATGGTCACTACAGCAAGACAACCAGACTAGTCAACGGGACGTTATAAGAATGTTTCCGCGACGGTTTCCGACGAGCAATTCGGCATCGATATGGCTTCTGGTCAACGTGCAAACTTTCTACACATATCAAGATAAACGTACACTCATTTGAGGGTGGCAATGGTCCGATCAGATCAACATGCACATGATAGAAATGCCCATCAGTAGTTACGAAACTTCCCACCGGGGCACGCGTGTGATGATGAATTTTAGACAGTTGGCAGTATATGCACGCTTTGGCCTATGTGCAGATGTCGCGATTGACATTGCGCCAGACGAAGCGTTTGGTGACCATGTTGATTTGATCATATGCCTGGGTGAGACATGTTGCGCAACATGTTGAAAATTTGGCGGCGGAAAGCCAGTGGATGTCTTGTGAAGTGTCGCAAACAACAATTCCCTCGGATGAATTCATGGGGACGCTTTCTAGCTTAGGGAAACCGGACCGACGGAATTGTTCTATCTCCGGATCATTGTCTTGTGCAGCTGTGAGCATTGTCAGATCTACTGAGCTGTCTGCCGTGCTCATTGTAGCATTGATGCACGCGACAGCATCGATGACTGAGTTCACAATGCCCGAAATGTGACGGATATAGATCATGAAGTGAGCTATATAATCCAGGTATCGGGTCTCTCTGGGAGAGTACCTGTCGGCTGTCAAGCGTAGGACATATGTTATCGGCTTATGGTCCTTAAAGATGAAGTCTTTGTCTTCAAACACATGTTGAAAATGGCGGGTACCGAGGTATACGTGTAACAGTCCCTTTCCGAAAGCACTATGTCGCGACTCGGTTGATTGTAAACGTTTAGAGGAAAAGGCTAGTGGGCACCGATCGTTACCGAGTTACTGCTGCAGGACCGCTCCTACAGCCACGTCCGACGCATCCACAGTTAGCGCTAAAGGAGCAGACGGATGATGATGTGACAGCGATGCTATGTTGGCGATAGTTGTTTTCAAATTGATGAAGGCCTTTTGTGCGGCAGTTGTAAATGGAAATTAGCCTACCTTACTTCTGAGCAGATCGGTGAGCGGTTGCATTAGATTGGTACCATTAGGAATGAAACGGCGATAAAAATTTTTACCAAACTATAGAAACGGACAAGTTGTTTGAACGATGTGGGCTACGGATAAGGCACTGTTGTCTGCACTTTGTCGGGGGAGGCTCAATCCCGCTCGTGGATATACTGTGACCTAGAAGGGTTACGCGGGGCATCCTAAACGAGCACTTAGGTGTATGATCACCCCATGGTGTGATAACCGGGTGAACGATGAACGCAAGTGCGCGCGGTGTTCTTCGTGTGATGTGCTCCTGACCGAGATATCATCCAGCGTTGCTCAGACCAAACAGCATGCGTAAAAATCCCAAAATTCCGAACGGTGTTATGACTGTTGTCTTCTGGGTGTCTTCGAGGATTACAGGAATCTGGTTGTAAGCGCTCACTAGGTCGATTTTGATGAATGTTTGCTTTCCCGAAAGGTTCGCCGCCAAGTCTTGTATGTGAGGAATTGGATTCCTATCAAGAGTGGTTGCTTTGTTCATTGCCCGATAGTCGTCACATGGGCACCAGCCGTTATCAGTCTTTTTAGGAATCATGTGCAACTGCGAAACCGATGTAGCACCTTAGCGTCCAAGGTGATTTTATTATATTTCATTATTCACTGTAGTCGTCCTGGTTGGTTAGATTGTTCTGTCGCGTGACAGACCTCATGGTAAGACTTCCTTTATTGCCTTCTCTGTATGACTTTGCATGCGTCTGTTAAAGTGAATTACAGAAATATTTCATTCGGCTCGAGTGTTCCTTCTCATTATTCGTTTTCATTTATTCCTAACCTCTTGTCCTTTACACACCCAGATAATAGACAACGCATAAAACTTTTCTGTTCCCGATACTCACTGTTCACGCTAATTTCTTGACCTTTACTTGCAGACAAATGCAAAAGCAGTACCGTGTGTTGCTCGATGCTGTGCGGCAATTCTCCGTCAATTTGACTAAAACTGTTCATTCCCAACGTCAACTGGCCGGTCAGCTAGCTTCACTCGGGCAGCAGCAACCAGAGCTGACGGAGGAATTTGCTTATAATGCAGAAATCCAGCGCTCCTCAGTGCTGAATGCAGAACTACTATTGTGTTAGTTTTATTAAAACCTGTTCTAACAACCCTGTTTCTGAGGCGTGGAAGGTGGAATATGCAAGACAGCTTCCATGTGGGATTCAATGCACCGCCTCGTTAATTTTTTTTTATTGCACAGATAACCCGGTCACGCAGTAACAAAACTCACATCGGAACTCATTTACCTGCTAGCGTCTCCACTTATTGTTCCGAGTGCCGTAGTTTAGGAGACGAACACAATTCACGGTGGTTGGCCTATGGGTAACTGTTTGCATTTATCTACGTTGAGTTAACATCTGTCAGCCTTACACTAACCGACGGTGCGATCGGCAGTGCGCACTGGGATTATGTTGCCGTTGTTTGACTGATTTGCCTGGGACGAATGAATAATTAATGGTGTGGTGTCATATTCTACGTCGAAGCTGTCCTGCATTACCACCGTGATCTCATTCATAACTTGTTTGTTTTCAGGGCGTCGATATCTTGTTAAATGCTCGAGAGTAGATATGTGAACTTTTTAAAATAGGTCACATCTTTTCCCCATCCGTTATCTCCAACGCTTTTTCTGTCGTTTCTTTATGGTCGTATGACTCTCAAACATCGGTATGTACCACGGATTTGTTGTCTGCTATTATTATTACTAACATTATTGCTACAGCGAAAACACTTCCACATTTCAAATGACTTGTCGGCGTCCACAGTGCATAGCTGAAAGCTAAGAGTTATTTCTACCATTGTCTTCTGTGGAGTTGAAGACGTGCGAAAATGCCCTTGGTTTTGTTTGTCTACGCCCACCTCAAACATGTTTTGGTCCCTTTTGTATGTTTCAGGTATATATTGCTGACCTAAGTTGTTCGTAGACATTTGTTTTATCATTAGAATGCACATTCCGTTCGCCCATGAAGTACGCTTTGGCTATTACGTTGATCAATGTGGCTTGTCAATATCTTATTGAATAACGATAAACTGCATGTGACGTCTGATTTGCACTGTCTGTTGATATGAATTTGATTTACACCGGTTGGGTTAACCGAATGTATGTGCACCCTGTGTTAGCGATTATGTATATATTTTGTTTCTGATTGCTGCCTGATTTTTACCTACATAGGTACAGTGATTATTCTTGATTGTGTGTGAGTCAAGATACTGCCGGGACACCCAGACCTAGACAGGAGAACGATTAGGGTTCTCAACCAAAGCCTTCGGCTCAAAAGCCCATACCGCAAGGCAGCGGGTGGGTGGCAATGTACCAGAACTGGTACATTTTTCGAAAAAAAGATGCCAACCTTCTTCCAATTCCCAACCTGGAGGACCAAGGAACTGTGGTTCGTCAGACCTCTACCCATTGGCCTGCCTGGTATGAGTGACTATCGATGTGGTGGCCACACCGTCCAGTTTAGCTCAATAGGTCATCGAGATGCGCAAGCCGTCACACCACGTCAAGGTCCAGTCTCGTTGTGACGCCTTACTTTCACTTTCAGCTCGGTTGTTTGTTTGCTAGGTGTAGGCGCCTTAATGTTGTATGTTTGAATGTAGACGTAGCTATTTTTCAGTATTTAGGTCCTCTTCTCTCTTCCTATATAAGTTTTTTTTCTTTCGTGGTTGTGTGGCAGTTAAGCATCAGTGTGATCGACTGATGTATTGCGGTCTATGATAATGATGATATAGATACTTTGGTCCGATTTTTTTCTCGCTCAGTCTTACTGAAGTTCTATCCTCTGTTATTTCAATAAAAGCCTCTTAAATCTTTGTGAGTTTACTGTTACGATTTAGACAACAGGATTTTCCTCTCGTGTGTGTTTATCGTCCTTGTTTCCTTCATTTATCTCGGTAGTTCCGAGTGAAAACTGCGGAACTCTAGGACAGTGGGTGGATGCGTTTATTGTTTTACGATTAAACTCCGATTCCGAAGCTCTTTCGCACTAAGTGAATCAGTTACAGAGTTGAAAATATTCAACACTTGTTACTGATATAGTGGTTTCAATGCTGTGTACAGAATAGTTGAGCGTAGAACTTATGCTAGCTTAACGCATATGTGGACAGCTATGGTCAACTCTACGATTCATGTCGCCTAGCCCATGCATCTGAAGCAGAGGATTCGTACGAACCTCACTCAAGCAACGAACGTCGTTATATACTGTTGTTATGTTCCATTCTCATCAGCTGGCCGTCTAAAAGGGGCCGGCTATTCAATGTGTATACGCTGAAAGTAACAGTTTTAATCAGTGAGCTTGATTAGGAGATTGACAGGGTACATTTGTGTCAGGTGCTTCTCTACAGTGATTTACGATATGTATTCATAACTGAGGATTACATATTCAAAGTTGAAGAACAGAAAAACCAGAAGATATTGATAAATCTGTAGTAGTAATTTGCCCTAAAGTTATGCACCTATAAGTTAATGGCAGATGTGATTTGAGTTCATCTCGTTTCTATTAAGTAGCTTATTATTGTTCGTATTACGGATGCGATAGCCAGCGATCAATTTATGAGGCGGTTGTGATTCTAGAATATATAAACAGATTGCATTGAGGCAATCTAGTCCTGATTCATGCGTTGTCCAATGCTGCAATCCATTTGATAATCGTTTGTGTTTTTTGATGACAGTTTGTGAACTTGATTGACGCATTCTCCTGTTCCAAGGCATCGATCGAACTCATCCGGAATCCGGGCCATCATTTAACTCCCGAACCAATCTTCGTCATCCGGGCGATAACCATATGTAGGGTGTGTAGTTACCTAAGTTTTAATCAACTCATCTTTACATAAGCGTGTGGCCAAACGGGTGTTAACATTTAAAAAAATTTGACCATCGATAAAACAATCAAGTTCTTTCATTAAATGAACTGCGCGTGTTACCAAATTTTCCTATTTATCCTTCAATTGTACGTGTCTCCACAGATGGGGCACGGAAGGCTCCGTGATTGTTGACTAGATTTTCCGACTGGAGAAATTACTGAATAATGTCAGGTAGTCGATTCAGACATTGCTTGCCTTTTTTCCTTCATGAGGCCACTTCACTCACAATGTTTCCTTCCCTATAGGCAACTTCGGTTAATATTGAGTTGGGCACCTTTTAGTCTGAGCACATCCGTTCGATGTGGTAATCTGTCATAGAAGGGTAATGTTGATTTTTAAGAACAAATTTATAAGCAGCATTTACTATTATTTCAATACTACGAACGAACTGAAAGCGGCTGGGTAGCTATGTCACGGTTTGATTAATGGTTTAATCTCCAATCTAGGTCGCTCTTTTAGATACTCCACAGACTGGCGATTCTGCGTTTTAAGAGGGAAAGACATTAACCAACCGCAGCTCCTCATAAGACTGTAGTCAACTTTATACTACGGACTTCTTATAGTAACACCTACTCCTTCGACTGTCCCATCAATGCGCCGTTTACTCCTATTCAGCGTGGTTATCACTGCTGTCCACGAACGGTTTGAAGTAGTCAACTTGGACAGCTGTATGCGAGCTGATTGGGGATCCAGAGTCTCATCAGCACACAGAGTTATTCATCATGCGTTTTGTGGCATAGGGCTCTTTCCATTTTTTTTTGTTTCCTGAGGACTGTTGGAGGCACTGTTTCCTGATGTGACCAATTCCTTAAGGAAATTTCGAATGTCTTTTTGCCGTGGCAATATCTTTAGTGCCGATGTGCATCCCAGATTTTCCTCCGGCATCCCCTGCGCCTGCTTTAATACGCCAATCGTTTTACTTGCGCGGTGCAAGATGGTCAATCTTCGTGGCCGTTCTCTGGCCTCTTGAACATAGCGTCTACATAATGATGACTTTTAGTGTTAACACTCGAAATCATGTTATTAGAGAATCTCTTATCAACGTACAAGTTGACCTCCAAATTCCCTGAATTATTTATTCTGTTGAGGGACTGTTGATCTGTGCAAATAGGAAAGTTTAACCAACAAATATTTTTGACGCAACGAAAAAAAGTGAAACAAACTTTCCTTTTTTTAAATGTTCAATAATTTCGCTTATGTCCTCCGAGGTTGTGCCTTCGGTAGACTTGTTCCTATTGACCACGGTTTTGTGATAAAATGACTTTATCGGTATTACAGATGTAACCACGGATTGGAGGTGATGAATTTGTCAAAACCAGTGTAGGTATGGAACACAGAGAGCACCAGAAGATACTGAACGCAGCATCGTATTCACTGCACCACTAAAACCTCTAGTTCTTTTGCAATAAGGCATGCAATGAGTCCACGGTACGCTGGAATCCATTCATAAATCTTCTGCAATACAGAGTAGATCCTGCGCATCTACACACTTGAGTGTTTTGTGCTATAGTATAACCAGTTCAGTTTTCTAGAGTCCGTTCGAATACACCTGTGAATCAGGTGTCGAAGGTATGTAACTTCTCCATGCATTGAGTAGCGTTTGTTTGGTCCGATTTGTGACTGGCTTTGCAAAACGTTAGAAACGTTTCTCAAGCGATTTTGTTCATTTTTCTGTGTACGGTGATGTAGCCTAGGTAGACGAGACACTAATGTGGGATAAACCCGCTGATCACTGGTTGCAACGCACATTTTAACATGGTGGGAGCACTTGACAACTAAGGAGGAATTTCAAGTTGAACATCACCCACAATTGATCGCAGCTGTCGCATTCCACTTTCCAGTCGGGCCCTTTGGAAAAGAAGCACTAGACTGGAGTTTCGCTCTCGGTAGAGCTCGTCAATAGTGCATATGCTTGCCACTGACGTGACTAGAACCACGGCCACGCTCTTCATGAGGCAACCGTGTTGACCACTGCACCATTGACCTCACATTAGGCATGACCGAATTATCATATGTGAACGCCCAGCCACTTTCGCTTGTAAGTAGTGATCAGGTTGCCCGATCGCCTCAAGAGGAGACGCAGTGATGTTCAACTTGAAATTAACCAAATCCCCAACTACTCATCAGTAATCTAAAGAAGAATTGCCTAAAACTCGTATTGTTCAGTGGGTATCACAACGTGGTTTTGCTTTGGGCAGACTCTTCGATATTTGTCTGTCAGTAACCTGACGCCAAATCATAATTGTTACAAAGCAGAAGTGCGCTGTTAATGTTAATCCTAATCATCCGCCTATACTCAATACATAACCGTAGGATTCAATCTTATTTTTCCACGCACGATAGAAAGGGTTCATCGTTGAGTCATGTTCTTCCTCAGCATTTCGTCAACCGACTTGACACAGTGTATGATCAGCGGACTTCTATGCGGTATCCATATTGGGAGGAAGTTTTTCGTATCTCTCCTGTTTCATGATATCCGTCCTTTCCAATTCGTCTCCACTACAAGTGAACCTACTGGTATGTCCAAGGTCTACTCGACCCAACTGTATTGTTCTTTGACTAACGCCTCGGTACCCGAACGCCTTAAGGAATCCTTTGACTCTCACTATGATACCTAGTGGGACAACGTGCAGTGTAGAGTCTGAGTTGTCGCTGTCATACGTTGGTCTGTGAAACCCCGTACAGGGGGACGCGACAAGCTGGTGTTTCGCTAAGTTTATGGGATATTTAGGGTCATCCATGTTGCCACTTCCAATTACAAAACTAACTCAGACATTTGGGGCAGGCTGGCCCATTCAACCAGTTTCATCGCAGTTGTAAGTGACCCTTACAAAGTCCTATTTTATAGCTCACCAGTCACCCATTTACGTCGCCTTCTATCAAGTTAAGGATTGCCACCGTATCAATTCACTCCACGGTGGTGATATCTCCAGACTTTCTTCCAGTGATACGAAACGAAACGTGTAAGTTCTAATATGTGACTGATGGAATATTAGTAATAATTCCAGTTTTTCTCATCTTAGGTTCAGTGACAACGTGGCCACTGCGATACACCTAGGCAGTCATCCTTTCCGGAATAACGCATTTTATTTATTAATTTCGGCTAGCTCGTATATGTACTGACCTACGGGATGTACGAAAATGGTGCACTGATTCCCGCTACTAGACTTGGCGTTCTGAACAGAACCTGCTTAGTGTTTCTAAGGCGTCGTTGATTTTGAGCAAGTTTCCCAACAGTTTCGAAAACGCCTGAGATGCCGCAACAATTATTCTTGGTACTTGTATTTGATATCCCAATAACTAGACATTCGCGACACACACAGTTGGTTCTCTCAAGCATCCACTTACACCGCTAATCTCATCACGATAAAAGCCAATGCTTTGGTCGATCGGATGACCTTGTGCAAGCACCTTCCTCCTACCAGATAGGGAACTGGTTTTGACTGGTTCAGCCTGTCGATTCGGTGTGAATCTGCACAGAAGTTTATTACCTACTTCCTAGTGATCAAGGGCGACTTTACGTGGTCATGACAGCGGCCAAATAGGTGATCGTTCCAGTAGTCGGCCGTTTGCCTATACTGTCTCATGAAACACAGGCCAAAGTTGTGGTTCAAATTGGATAATCGACACTTTAAAGTCGAATTTTTGTAGCTTTCGCTGTTCGTGTGAGACAGCGGACAACCATGTTAGCCTAGATTTAATGTTCTCAAAAAGGTATTTGTAAATGCATTCTTTGCTGTTTTTGTTCCAATCAACGGCTGCAAATATCTGTCATTTCTCTCCGTGTTGTTTCTCTTTCACCTACAGTATAAAGAAAGTATGATGTTAATCGTCTGGCGTCTCAAATATGTCATCTAGTGTGTTAACTTGCCGACTAGGAATACTTTGGTGGCTTGTTTCGGCCTTTCACTTGACGCAATGTACATCAACGTCAGATCACTGATTAACATAGTGACTCTTTCGAAAATCGTACCATTGAGTGCTAGCGAGTTAGTTGGGTAATTTGTTTTCAGGTTTTGTCTTGAGCGATGTCCTCTGTCATGCAAGGTCGCATATGGGCTGAATGTTACCAAAATTCAGGTAAGGTAGCTCGATGCAGTCGGGCTCGTACTCGTCACTATGTGATTGTTAGTCAGACGTTGTTACCACATTACGGCAAGCTCGACCAGGTTGTTTTTCGACCTCACATTGTACTGTTGTGCTTAGGCTCACCAATAAAAATGTAGTTTGTCCTTGAAACGATTGTCTACAAGGAAAGGAATGTGCAGCACCGATACCTACTGCCCGTCATATTACAATGATAGGTCTGATTTAGCAGACAGTTTGCGTAGCTACGGTGGAAAGAATCTGTAGAAATCTGATTATTTTTATCTTTTTGCTCAACATTGTTTCATATTGTCCAGTGACTTGTATTCCTGTACTAGTTTGATTTGCCGAGCATGTGTGGTCTCTTATTGTTACACTAGTGATTAATACGGCCAGCTCGTGTATGCTCGTTGCACTTCGAATTCTCCAATCTCTCATGTCTTCTGTTGTACTGCCTAGCCGCTCTAGAGACCGTTTACCAAGGTTTCAGTACGCTTGTTCATCACACATTTGAGGACACAATGTTGACCATCAAGCAAATGAATGCAGCGCGGATCGAGTTCGATGCCTACCGTAAAGAAGCCCAGGCTCTGAAGGCTATCTCCAAAGCCCCCAATCAAAATGATCCTTCTCATAACCGTCGTGCCGAGGAGGCCGCGGCGCGCTTCAGTGCGTGCGAGGAAAACTTCTCTAGATTGAAGTCTGCCGTGGATGCAAAACTAAGGCTCTTGCATGAAAATCGCGTAAGTCAGGTTTTGTCTGTGCTGGTGCGGCTTAACACTCCACAACGTGGTCATTTTTAATTTTGGTAGACAGATATATCACTGGCACAGTTGCATTATAGTTCACCCTGTCGTGATGATTTCTTGTGAGCCACTTTAAAAATGACCTGGACATAACCAACTGAAGCTGTCTGACTTCTCACATACCACCTTTTCTAGTAATGTTCCTAATTGCCTATTATTTAAGGATATGAAATCTTTCACCATTGGAGATCTCGCAGCTTCCTTGACTTTAAGTGCACGCTACCCAAATTTTAATTGTTTGAACTCATCAATCGTCCATCTACATTACGTCTTCGAAATATGGACCCGGCAAAAAAATCAGGCGTCTAAATCAAAGAGCTTATTTAACACAGCGCTGAAGCCACAACCATATTAGCTAGCACGGGGGTGAACTCGCATTTCCAGTCAATTCGGTCGGCTCTATCGTCCCGATGTTTTGGCCACCACGGTTTATAATCGATAATATCTGGCTGTTCACACAACTGCTTCAGTGCTTGCAAAGCAACCTGGACTGGGATCCGGTATGTGCCGGTGAGTGCAAATGGACAAAGTAAAAATGCGATATTTCCCTGACGGATTGTGCCATCACCTTAGTTTCCTGACCAAACGATGGGCAATAAAAAGCTGCATTCATGAACGGAACAGATTTACAAATTACCGGAAGAGTGATTGAAAACTAAATTTTTTCCATAGATTCTGAAGCACGTTATGCTGTGTTTCTATGTTTGTTACATCATTTGTGGACTGTGACGTGACGTATTATAGCCTTGTTGTCAAAACAATAAGCGTCGACCGACACCCCTCAGTTTTGTAGCCTCGTTACTGAGCCGTGTCGTTCTATTTTCTGTCAGCATGTCTCATTTGGCCACTTTATCCGTGGTGAAGGGAACTTGTTACACTCTCGAGATCGGCGTGGACAATTCGTGCAAAAGTGTTGTCCAGATTAGAGTACTTTATTCTTTATTGTTTGTTTGCGAACTCACTTCTCTAGGACTGCGGACTGTAAGTGTAGATTCTTCTAATGTCAGTTTGGAATTGATACTTTAACTTAACTGAAGGCACGTCGGACTTGTAGGTCTTGGGGGGACTAATTCGATCTATGTGTGTGTGTGTGCGTGCGTGTGTCTGGCTGGCTGTGGTCATGTTGAATTGTGTTGGTTCACACTCATCTCATTCCAGTCTGCCTAACGACAATCGTACACGACTTGATCTTAAACAGGAAGGGGGAAATCGGACACCTTCAACGAACACCACTGGGGGCGTTACTTATTAGTGTGATAAATTTCATTATTTAGATGAGACCCAATTGCGAAAAAATCTGGGCTTCGGCTGAATTCGAACAGATTCACGTATTCCCCCTGGTATTCCCTTAGGAAATAGACAGTTCTAGAGAACGTTACGAGCAACCGAATCGAAAGCATTCTTCAGGTCTAAAAAGACCGCCGCTGTCCACGAGTGCCGATGTTCCATGATCTGTCGCGAAGTGAAAATGTGATCAACGCATTCTCGACCGGCCCGGAATCCTGCCTGTCCTTCGTATACCTGACTTTTTCTGAGCATAGTGAGCCGACGTAAAATGAGGCCAGTGAGTAGCCTGGATGCAAAAGACACTGGACTGGTCCCTCTGTAGTTGTCACAAACTCGGAGCCCCTTTTTCGGAACGGGAATTTCTGTTGATAAGCACTAGTCACGGGATATCTCTTCAATTTCTCAAATCGTCTGAAGGGGTTTCATCAGTTCCGATGTCAACCTCTCCTCATCATCCTTGAAAAGAGAAGGGGAAGGGAGATCTGGTTCAGGAACCTTGTTACGCCTCATTAACTCACGCTCCAGGGCCCCTTTTGCTTTCGACGGAGGGCCGTCTTGTACGCAATGATTGACCATTCGGGTCCCGTCGTGTACATAATCTGGTTGAGGCCAGCTGAAATTTTCTTAAAAATGTTCGACCCTTCTGTCAAGTCGATGCGATGTCTTTTTCGCATATGATCTCTCTTACACCGATTCGACGGTCAGTACAACCACGCATCAGGAACAATAGCTTTTACTATTCAGCTGTTCGACCAAGTGGTGCTTACGGTCTTTGCGCAAGCTTTTGGTCAGCTTGTATCCTGTTACCTACGTCCTATGTATCCCACGCACAACAAACAGTTGTCTAAATTAACAAATGTGATGACTATTTGTCTCCCGTTGCACTTGCAGTGACTAACCTTTATCTTTGATATTTAGAAGTGCATGTTATAGGCTAATTTATCTGTTGTTCCCTTACAAAGTTGATGACTACTTAGTTGACACGTGTGTAGTCATGGAGCAGGATTATTATGATCAGTTTCTGCTGTTCGTTATCTTTAGACGCAACAACACAGTCCATATTGGAAATCTTAGCCTCAACTTTCTAGATGATCTCGAAACTGCTGTTAATCTACGGAAATTCGAGGTTACTGTATATTGTAAATTTGCCCGCCCTAGATGGTATTTTAGTTTCAGTTTATATCGACCTGTTGGCACGAACAGAAGGTTTATCGGATTTCTCCTCAATAATATAAGTCATATTTCTTTCTATCATTTGTGTCGTGTTTTGTATTTTGTCGGCGCGTCCCGAGAATCCAGTTTCTACAAATAATCAAACAGGTTGTTTGCAGAAACATATGTAGTGATTACGTCCTAATTTATACAGAATTGGCTGACAGGTAGCTGCAAGTTCATGTCGTTGAACACAAAAGGCATACAGATTTTCTCTTCAAAATGTATTTAAACTTCGAAAACAGTTGCGTTCCACACTATGCCACCTAATCACTACATAAGTCTTGACCAAGTTCGGATGATTCGGGTTCACCATGCGAAACGATATTACATTGAACCTCTCGCTTGGCACACTGAATACACATGCGGCCACCTCATTAGTGATAAACCCGTGCCAGTCGTGTGATTCCGACTGATCTACATTACTAAATACAAACATCTCTTTTAGATAGCACCAGTCTCGCTTCCACTTTATGATCGTCTCTCCTGACCAACCACCATTGCTGCAGCTCTTACTGACTCAACCGCACTGAACATAGTCTGAGCTTTGTCTTTGTCAACGTGACCTCGACTATAACGCCCTTGTTGAGGTCCACCTGAAGTGGCTGAACCGTGAATTATGCAGATGTGCTCGGAACTTCGTGTTTTTCCCAATAAGTGTTCTTTCCTAACCATTGTTCAATAAATTATCACGTACAAAGTTTATATTTGTTAACTGTTCTTACCACGTTTGCTGCGAATGTTCCCTAATGTTTGATCAGCTGGATCGTGCAGCTCAATTCAACAGGTCAGCCTTGGATATCGGAGATGGTTGCATCACTTAGGCGGATGACTAACCTCTAGAACTAACTCCCACAATCCTAACCCTTAACCAGTTTTTATGGCCGTGGTTGTTTATTCACTCCAAATCAACCTGCCACACCTTTTTTTACAATGTTTTGCGCGCATTTATGAGCCACTTAGTTTGCGGCGTAAACTTAGCTGGCCATGCCTATGTAGGACCCTATGAACCGTCAGATTCATTTGCTTCACAATCGACCAACAACCCACACCTTTGTCCGTTTTTTCACCACACAGGTGCGCGTCATGCAACATAATCTTCTTCTACTCCACCACGCGACCAGTGCCTATTTCTCAGGAGACGAGAAGAAATTGGAACAAACTTTGAAACAGTTTAGTGTCAAGAGTATTTCCCCCTACAATTTACCCGCTGCACGGCCTAAAAATGCCGTGTCGCGGTGCACTACAATGAACCGGTCTCAGATGAGCTATGAACCCCATCCGTCGGTTCTGTATACCAACGAACAGTCTCAGCAGTCGGGTACCACAAACGATCATCACCCCGGAGTCGCCAATGGTCATCACGTGGATGCACAGTAGATCATCTTGTGGTGTCAAACTTCAGTCCAGGAGAGCTTTCCAGTTGTGCCCTTGTGTAATTTGCCTTCGAATTGTTTGTTTTATTTCGTTAAAATTTAGCATAGTTTTGATTGCTGTTTCTTCCTTCAAAGTTTATATGCCTATCAATCCAATGTTCAAGCAGCCTTACCATCAGGACTGACGTGTTTTTCCTTGTTAAAAAGATATTATTTCTCATGTGTTTCCATGACCACATACCGAAGTGCACGGTCTCTTCTGAATACGTTCATTCCTTCGATTATGGGGGGTATCGCACTCCAGTGACATGAGCTAGATAAAAGCAGAATGGATTGAAATACACAGAGTGCACGCGTGTTCACTATTCTCTAAGTGCATGCACCCTAAACTGTGAAAAACGATCAGCTGAGATGTAATTGTGGCTTCTGGTACGATGACGTTTAGCCATGACTGAAGTTCAATTGTCGATGCAGTTAGTAGTGTTCCAGTTTCTAAGCGCCCTACCTATGTTATTCACTCGTATCATCGATAACAACTCGGGGGTGGTCTGAAACTCCATTGACCCAAGTAGTTATAATCGTCAATTCTAATGACTTCTTCGTTTAGGTCAACAGTTGAGTAACCAAGACTCGAATGACATTGATCAACCTCCGCCACTTGTTACCCCTGCGTATCATCCCTTTCTGATGTAAAGTCAGCGTGCATAACATCTCAGGTACGCAGTCACTTGTCATATCTTCAAAACGTGCTCGCATACGTGATCGAAGTTCCTATCACTGTTGTGAGGCCTTGTAATCCTTTCTACGTTTGCTTATTTATGACTATTGCAGGCAGTATACTATGCTAGATTTGGCTGAGAAATACATGGTGATTAATCACTCAAAAGCCGGATGACCTGTTTAATCTACGAAATATTGGTTTCGACAAAGTCCTTCATAAACCATGAGACGGAGACTTTTCTGTTTTCATCATACTAATAAACTCGTAATGGATGAAAACTTGCAGTTTGTCGCATCTGTCCGAAATGTCAGGTTGATCCGTACTTCTAAACACTAATGACTTTGATTACATTAAAAAAAGGACGTCTTACGTATTATGATCATGCGGAAACTGGCTTCCTGTAGCATACCCTGGCGTGCACCTATTTAAAAACGTGTTTACACAAGATTAGTAGTAAATTTGCTCATTTCCGATATAGGATTGATCGCTGTGTAGATTTATTTGCACGACGTCGTCTTATACAGGAGTTGTGTGACTGAAATAGTCGTGCGTGCTATATCGAAGGTCGTCCAATACATGCCGGAACAAGTCGTTCATAACGATTTTATCTCCTGGGGCATTTGCTTTTCTTTTTAAATTCAATTCGAAACCGGTTTTTATCCATCTTACTATTATCTGTCCCACTTTGCCCATGCGGTAATTAATTTTCCATACTTTGTTACAATTGTACAGACTACTAGTAAGCGTCGTTGTTGTCATGTCCAAGCACGCAACTGCAATATCCACGTGCGTTACCCATCCTTAGTTGGCCTTTTAATCTAGGAAGAGGTGGCAGGATTTAAAATAGTGAGGTGTGCCTTCGTATTGCGTTAGGTCGACATTACGGTTAGGCACCGATAAATCATCTAAAATACACACTTGTACGGTTGCCTAAGTTCTTCACAGAGAACCGGGAGATGAGCTCAAGTCGCCTTCATGATAAAGCAATTTCAGCGGATTGTAAATAATAGGTTGGCGCGCAATAGTCTTTCTTCTGATAATTTGGCTGGTTTGCTCGCAGTATGGTGAGTGAGGTTGTGACATTATAGAAAAAAACCTATTCACACCTCCAGTAAGTTGTATTAACTATGGATGTATGGTGTTTTTCAAGGTTTTCAAACTGACCATTTGGACAGTGATTAAATGTTTATACATAATATCGTTCGTGAGGTTAATATATCGGCCACCAGCACAATAGGTGCAACGAGCAAGAGTTGTCAATCCATCTGTAGAAGTTCTGCGTACTACCTCGGGCAATTTCATGTAGGTATCATTCACAACTAACTCGTGGTACTTATCCAAAAATCGGACCACTGATCCACATGCCGTTATTGTCAGGTCCCAGCGGAAATTTGCTCAAATATTCACTTCAAAGGGAAATTATGTGGTTTGTATTAACAATTTGGACAGGTTTTTGCTGTGACAAATATCTACTCCAATTTCATACCACCAACACGTAAACCTGGTCAAAGATAGCATTTTCTTAATTGCTCAGAGCGCACAATCCAAACCGGTCTTTTCGTATACAAATGAGTACTGTAAGTTCTCCCAACAAACGTTGAGTGACGCACGTGTAACCAGCGACGCCAAATATCGGAACCAAGTCAAGTCACTGGAGGCAGAACTTCATCCGGATTAACAGTCCCCCATCTCGAACGTAACAAACTGAAAAACTGCGTCTGGAAATTGCGCTGAAACTCTGTTTTCTAAGAGACAAGGATGAAACGCTGATATGTCTCCGTTTGGACCACAAAAAGTAGTGAGAGTTGCATCGCTTATCAAGCCGTCGGATCAGCAGGTTCACATACAGATAGTAGTTTGACTATGCAACCCACATTTGATATTTTCGTAACTTTTGTGCACAATGGGGTAGTCAGAGTTTCGAAACAATACCCCATTATACCTTGAAAGTTAAGGATCGTGCTAACGACTTATATGATATATGGATTTAGGCACTTCATGATTTGTCATTGTAATAAGTCGTTTCGAAAAATGCCTAGAAAATATTTTGGTAGCCCACTAGATTGCTAAGTCTGAAACTCCGTTCATTCTTCGTGGGACAAATTCCTCTCTCCCAGTTTTTATGCAACAGCACTATTTCAGGTTGACGTGACAACAGTTATGAGGTTTCAATATAGTTTCTGAGCGACTGACCGGGGCGTGGTTTTAGATTAAAAACAATTGACTAATTTCTGAGGACTTTTCCATGCCGCGTAATCACTTTGAAAAGACAGCGCGATGAGAAAAATTGAGGATGAACCAGGAATGGCATTCCAATATACTCAACAGATTGGTTCTGTGAAGTTTTTGGAGACGCAACTTTGGTCACTACAGCTGAACGATCTTACTCGGGTTCACATCTATTTCCATAAACTATTTACCCTCGCCATTCATAGTTTCGGCCCAATGATAGTCACTTTCTGTCATTAGTGGCACCATTCTTAACAAAACAGCGCAAAAATCAAAGGCTGCTCTTGCGATGCCCTATCATGTTCATGACTAAACTTCATCCTGGCACCTCAACCTTAGGAATGCCCTCTGACATGTTCATCATCGCTCGAAGGATATTTGGTGATGTTTTCAAATAATAGGGAAGAAAATGACACCTGAATAATTCGAGCGGCTCGTTGGCTACCGTTATTTTTAACGGTGCTTAATCCACAGTTGTCTACGATTGAGTTTCTTTTAAGATATTCTTACGAAATAACTTTGGCCTGCATATTCTGTTTAAATTATCAAGTTCCGCTGCTGTGCAAATGTGGTGTAGTAGTCCGGTGTTTAACGTAGGACAATAATCACCACAACTTCCAGGCGTTTTACCGCCAGTGGTAAATTTCTATCAAATGTCTTTTGAACACTTAGGCCAAGGGTGGCAGTAGCAGAATCAGTAACTTACAGTCTGCTTTCTTAGAAGATTCATCATATATAGGAATTACACATTCCTACACCGGGCAGTTAATGATTAGTAATAACTCGCATTAGAACGTGCTCATTGAAATGCGATTACAGGACACTATGTAAGTCAAGCTGAGAAATACGTAATTTCACACTCAGTGTCGCCTTGTGTACTCGTATGGGTTATCATTGTCTACCACACAATTGCTTATGATAATATCCCAGATAACACTGTTGAAAAGCAGAATTGTAAAGATGATTGATTTGTTTGTTACAAGAATCAATGAATCAGCATGTTTTGGAACTAACGCAAACATTTTGCACGTGACTAATCTTCACACATTCACTGCAGGTAGGGATTTGGTGTAGGAAGTTGAATCCAAATGCAGTTTACCATTGGATGTACAATTTTCGAGCACCCCGTAGGAAACTGTTGGGGAAGGGTATAAGGGCTTCTCCCGACTTTACCAAGGAAACCAGTAGGAGTGTTTAAGTGTTGCGAAGATAATTTGGCTATCTGTGACGGCTGCACACAAGTCCTAAGACATTTTGCAGACGTCTCGAACGGTCTACAGTTAAGGCTTGATGAAACCGCTGCTTCTTCTGCAACTGCGTTTGCTTCACACTAGTAGTTATGGTATCGCATAGGGGAAACCGCAGCCGATTTTGAAAATGGTATTAGACAATGTGCATATGAAGGTCAGAATATCCTGACCACTCTTCCGGACGGTAGTGCTGAAATTTCCTTCATTTATAAATTTAAAGCTAACCGGATGCACATCAGCCGTTCATTTATTGTTTTTTTTTCTGATGAATCCGGGAAGGTTAGGCTTTTCACTAAAGAGTAGACAATATTTCTCTGAGCCTTCTCTATTGCCTGTTTAATCTTACTTGAAAGTTTGAAGCATTCCATTCAGTATTTGAACTCTCAAACTGACAGTAACATTCAGTTCTTCAGGGTTGTGGTGTACTTAGGCGACCACACTATACCGCTCGTGAATAGTCAGGCAGAGGCACATAGTTGTGTATTGAATTTGCCTGTAAAAAGTACAGGAAAGAAGTTTGGAGTGCAATCCGGCAAAGAAATAGTGTTTTTCAGACGTGAATTCGGCATTGACAGTCCTGACGTCCAAGGATTGTTGTTATTTACACATCGGTTTTGTCCTCGAAGTGAAGTCTGAGCATATGCCACCTGTGTCTAGTTCCCAATTTCGCATTCCCTGTGCCACCCGCGATTTTGGTTCACAACGAAAGTGCGCGATTCATTCGACGTAGATTTCACACCGCTCGTATTTTTCAGCAGTTTCGCATTCAAGTAGACTGTGGCCGTCTCCTACAGGAGACAAACACGTTTGTCAGAGTTCGTATGAGGGGTCTATCTGAACTTGAAGACGCCATCGACAATGAATGGTGTTTTATTTATACCATTTCTTCCATTCATAATGGCCATGAGCTCAACCAGAAGGTACCATGTCTCGAGCAGTCGCTTGCCGCAACAGTGACATGGAATAACATGAAAGGAAATTTACCACAGACAGTAGAAATGAGTAGAACAAGGTGGGACACATGAACTAGAAATGACCTGAATGCGATACATCATTTATCCAACGTAACCATGAAAATTTAAGTAGTTCATGACCACATCGGTGTTTGGATGCCCTACGTTTCTATCCAGCTGTTGGTGGTCTCAGCAAGTAATACCCGATACGGAAAACACTCAGCGGGCATGCCCAATGCATGAGACAACTATCACAACCTGTGGAACCTAATTAGTTGGCCAACCGATCGAGTATCTCGAACGTCCCGAACTGCATACTGACGAACGATCGACCTCGTCATTATCATCACAACAGTTCTGAGTTTGAACAGAAGGTAATGTGACTCAGATAGCTGCTTACTTCAACAGTGACAAAGAAGGAAACTTTACTGAAAACATTAAAAATTAATGAGTGAAAACTAAGCGGAAGCACTAAAGGTGGTATGAATGCGAATAAGCCATTGACTGCAGCACACTGCCATCTCAGATGACGTTTCTAACTGGCGATTTGAGTGATCGAGTTTAATAATTCCGATGATTTCAAAACAGAGGTTCTACCCATACGATCATCAGCTGGAGTTTGCACAGCATTCACATTCCCCTTTTTTGAGAAAATTGGACAACTTGAGCATTTCTCACAAACGAAAATAGACGAGTATTTATATACGATAATATGGCCATGTCCAATGTGAGATCAGTATCGCAGTGGTCGACACGATTCAATCGTGTTAACGTGGTTTGTGGTTCAAATCCTTGCTTGGTGAAAATGCGCACTATTTCAGGAGTGTACAGTTTCGTGAGTGGTTCGGTAGTGAGATGTTATTAGTAATGGAATATATAGAATGCGCAATTGTGCATTGTATGGTGAGTATATGAGAGAACGAATAAGTAGTTGATCAGCATGTGTAACGGCAGATGTATTCGAAGAGTTTGTCAACGTGAATACGTACTATGTTTCAATCATCACAAAATGTGTTATCGTATTGTTTCACACATATCTTTGGAATGGCGAGTTCCCGTCCTCCGAGATACCAAGATCAGTCAGTCTAAATTTTAACATTTAGATAATGCTGGAACTTCACCGATGTGGATAAAGTATTTGAAGATAAGAAACAGAAAAAACTGTGATAAAGTTCGAGCATACGAATAAGTGGCGAATGGAATCAGACGCGCTTTAATGGGCGTGACGATCAAAAGCAGCAGCTTGCTAGGACAATCCGCTTGCGGCAATTGGTGTCCATTTCCTGGCCGTTAATCTTAGTCCAAGACGAAGATGCCTACTTAACTCATCGGAATTGTATGATGTTGCATTTTAACAACACTCTCACAAGTACCAAATGAACATAAACGATTGATGAGGGGTCTAATCACTTACGTTACTAAGATTAGTTGTATTCATCTTTTAATCTGTACTGTTGGTTAGAATGTACTAAACAGGCGGAGGATCATTGTCAGGATGATCGCGCAACGTGTATGTTGGGCTTTGATAGTCAGACATGAAGTGCGTTTTAGTGGTTTGTTAGGTCTAACTTCCAAAACATACCATTTGCTAACGAAACATGGGTTAGTCACACAGTGCTGTTTTAAACACAACCGAGCCAGCGCTGTTGTACAGCCGAGTGAGTACCTATGAGTTGGTCAGCTCAGCAAGCTAGGTGACTGAATCGTTCACATAAGTGATAACGATGGTGAGAAGGTTGTTCATTTGCTTTTATTGTTTGGGGTTATATTCGACCATACTGCCATCGACGTGTTGGCAAAACAAGGGAAGGAGCCGTTTATTGATCAGTCGAGATAAAAGCGCAAACTCACAAGAATGTTGACACGCTATACCAGTGCTCACTCCCAATTCCAGCTAGCGCAGGCCAGGTCTGAATTTTCGTCCACCGTGTTGTAGGTGCTCACTCAGTCATGCTGCCAGCTGTGTCAACCAGTCTAAACTTGGTTGTCCCATAGTTAACATGTGTAGACGTTGAATTCGTGTCACATTACTCAGGTCCATCACTCTCACTTGCTTAGATCACTTGGGCTGTCCCAGAAGAGTGTCAAATCTGCCCATTACGACAGGAAGGATAATGACACAGACGAACAGTTTTTCGGCAATTTATCTTCAGGCTGTGGCATATACTCTGAGGAGAAATAAAACTACATCGTATCGCCAAGAAAGTTTGTTAATGGCCATTTAGTTGACGTTTCGACAAATATGTCAAGTAGCGTTTGTCTATTATTTGAGTCGTGCGGGTTCACCAAAGGTCCGATCGATTTGAAGTTCAGGTGGGCATAACGCCTGAACAAGCCATTTGTGAAGACATAATGTTGGCTAATGAGAGCGTGCAAGCCGAACTCACATAATAAGTTGTGGTTTCAAGCTATCTTATTCGGCTGAATGGAAGAGACCCAATGTGATAAGTTTTCCAAAAGGACATCCCCAACTCCATAAAACTGGGTCAGGCGGATTAATTTAAACAGCCTCGGTAATGCAACATATTCTCATTCGGACTTTTGTCAGGTTACCTGGCAAGTGATAATCCATCTGAAACCTTGAATCAGTATTTATGGAATGTTCACTTTCGACCAGGTAAACGGGGATAGCGATGTTTACACAACCAACGTAGACGGCGTCCCTGCATTCGGTTTAACGACTGTCGTGTAGCTGGATCGGTACCACGTGGAACAAGAACATATAGAAAAAGTAAATACACAAATAAAAGCTTAATTGATAGTTTGTCTTTTTTGTAAAACTGGAAAGATTAAGATGTGGTGAACCGGATACAGTGTCCGGTTTTAGCTTGGGTTCTATTGATTGCTTGGTTGAGTTTGTTTTTTGACTATTCTGTAGCGTTGTTTCCTTTGTGTTGCACTCGAATAAACACAGGTTTCTTTCCTAAAGCTAGTCCCTCAGATTTGGATGATACTCTCTCAATATTCTTACCAATAACCTAGTTACGCTCTAATAAGTCTTATCAATACCACCGCCGAACTCGATTGCACTTTGACCACTCTTCCAATGACCCTGCCAAACTTAACAGATTTAGTACATGCAAAAGGTTATCCAAAACAGTTTGAGGACAGGGGTCGGGTTACCTAACTGTTTCAGTCAAAAGCAGTAAATGTTGTCCGGGGTTCATTCGAAAACCCACCTGTCCGGACGCCACGTTCAAGCTGAGCTATTCTAAATGCTAACGAGCAGCCGGTTTTGTTATTATGAATTGAATACCATTCGCACTTACTAGTTAACACGTTTCTTAATAAAATTACGTGGTAACTGGTACGGTATTTATGGTTACGGTTGGCCTTTGTATATGATGATCCGGTCAGGCAATGTACGAGGTCAACAGACACACTTGCCTCAGGAACTTCTGGATCAAAAGCCAATCATCGGTTGGCGCAAGTATCTGCACCCCCAGTGGGTTTTAACGACGGTAAAACATCAATCTAGTGTTTTTTTATTTTGAAGTTGGAAGCCAAAGTTAATCGAAGCTCGATAACTGTTATTACGAATAACTGATTTTTAGTTTATAGCGATCGAATTCTCCGAAAGTTCATTCATAATACGTCAGTGTTGACCATTTTAAACGTGAATTTAAAGAAACTTTCATATCAGTTAAGAAACCTGGAAACACGGGTATATGCAAATATTTGGTTTGTTCTTGTTAGCTACTTGCAGCGAGACATCCACCATGATTTCTGTGTGATATACGGTCGTCGGAATGATCAGAATGTACGCATTTGACACCAGCATGCATTTTACTCTCCTAATTGATGGGCGTTAAAAGGCTAAATTTTATTGAGTCAACGACCGGACCATAGTCTTCAGTCACAAGTGTCCTTGCTGAGTACAACAATCCATGCTGTTGGACAAAAAATAAGTAAAAATAAGAAGCAATACGAACAATTTCCTTTTATTGTCATTTGATTAATCGGTTCAAGTTTATACAGTAAGCATTATTTTCCTATTGTACTCATACCGAATTAAACAGTGATAAGCTTGGTAACTGATTTGATAGCCTGTCACCGAGGTGAGGGCTGTTCTCTGGAGAAAAAAAACCTATAAAAAGAGGGAAAGTGAGTAAAATGTTATTGATCAGAAGAAAAAGTGATACTGCTTCAAACACGTTGTCTTGTCGCATACCGTTTCTGATCCGTGAGTGGAATACTCAAGAAGTGTTCAGTCTATCATGGGGTTGAAACGAGTAATGCAAACCAAGTGGATTGCATTGGAATAACGATATTGTGTGAGGATCTCTATAGACAGGCCTCCTCATTGGTTCGGACGAAATAACGCTATTTGTATACCACTTGAGGCTCTCTAACAAGGTGGCATATGTCTTATCTTGACCCCATCGTTCAGTCTGATCTAGACTACCATGGCCCATAAGTGACGCGTGAACTGATGCAACTGATGCACGTCAACCGTTAACCGTGCGTAGTTCTGTCCGTTTCAGATTAAGTAAACAAAGCAAAACAATGACCTTCTGTTCTTTCCGTCAAATGAATGTTGATCTAAAACAGGCAAGGGCGAATAAAGTCGACTTTCTCTGTCAAAAACACGGGTGTTTTATACATCTTAAGACAAAACTATGGAGCGACTAAGATATCTGCAGGTAGATTAACGAAATTACGTTACAGAGTGGTACCCCGAGGTCGCTTTTATCAGTTATTTTGTCTGTCATTTTTTGTGGCTTCGGAAACACTTACGTAGGGAGAACAGAAAAAAAGTCCGAAACTATGGTCAAGGAGCATAGTTTAAGGTGATTGACAAATGCTGTAGTCCACTTGCTAATAAGTGGCATTCAGCGAAGACATGATGCAGCTTTATTCATCGCAAGACAATTACCAGTGGCAGATCACAACGTTAGTGCTACGTCATCGTTTACGGTTCTTGTGACCGACCACAATTCACAAATTTGGAAGAGACCCCATTGTGAAATATCCATCTTTCGGCTAATCTCGACCGAGCATCAGCAACAGAATGTAGAAACAAGACAAACGTGCCATTGGTTGAGTTATGGAGCCGCGTCAAAAGCACACAAATTCCACATTTGGATTCTGCTACCCCCTCCCATCCTACTGGGTCATGGGGAATCCAACAAACGATCCAAGAAAATGACTTTCAGGCGGACGTTCTCGACTGGTAGATGTATCGTAAATCAAAACGCAAGGTAGTCGTAACGAGTGTAAACTAGCATGTATGCAATCTGGTCAGCAGAAGTACACAAGAGACCTTAAATCAGTGATCGAGTTAGAATTAAACCAATCACAGTCGCGATGTATCACGCGAACGTTAGTAATCATATACGAGGTGAACGTTTTGGTATTGCAAAGGATGTACACACACAACAACCACTCAAAGCCAGAGTTGACTTGCAATGGTCTGCCACCTACCTCTGACATTGTTTACCAAGGTGGAATGACCGTGCTCGGTTGATTATTCTAAGTATTACACCCTTGCGTTCAGCTATCAAGGCAGTTGTATAGCTATCACGCTGATGACTATTGTTGTTCGGATAACGAAGACTACAACCGAAGCTCATGCCAATCTGAATGGATTTGTTCGGGTCAAGTGGAGCTCACTAACTATTGGTGTAGAAGTTACTTCTAATCAGAATGTAGCAACGAAACCAAATAGCAGTATGTCATCATCATTGTTATAATTATAACTGGAATGGGTGCATAAAGAATTCAGTGAGCTTTGTGTTGTTTTTCTCTTTGACACTAGTGTGATGAAGATCTACTCGATTTACCTCTTATCCAAACCCCGATACAATAGGAGTTCTAACAAGAGATCAATCCAAACGTCGCGTTGAAGATACTGCATCAGGATTGGACAACCCGTCTCAATGTTACGCCTTTTGTTATTCGCTTATTTCTTTGTTCCATATTGCACCAATTAACGTTCAGTTCGTGAATTTGTATATGTCCATATGGTCAGCCAATGAGTGACTATGATTTCTTTAATACTGTTGTACATCCGTAAATTCGGCTTCTTGTCTCACGAATATGAACTGCTTACTGCAACTAGTACGAGGTCTTTTACTTATTACTTGCTTGGGAGATTTCAATTCGGGTACGATTTTTAGGGCTATTTGAAGTACCTAATTCTGAGTATTACAACTAGGTTGACGGATATAGAGTATGCGAATGGCATTCTCTTGCTTAGTTTTTATGCCGAAGACATATAATATACTGAGAAAGTTGACTGACAGAACTGCTCTGTATGGAGTGCATCTTGAACCTTCAGACCGCGTTCAACTGAGATATTCATCATCATCATCATCATAGACAGCAATACATCAGTGGTTCACACTGATACTAAACTGCCACACAATCACGAAGAGATAGACAAACCCTGCATAGGAAGAGAGAAGGGGGAAAAAGAGGGGAACGGGAAGGGACCTTACCACTAAAAAATAGCTACGTCTATATCCAAGCATACAATATCAAGGTGCCTACACCTCACAGACAAACAAACAAGCTGTAGATAAATGTAAGGCGTCATCAGCAGAACAGCTTCCTTACAGCTTTCACTACCCTGCGTCAATACATGCACTCACGTCATAAACAACTCGGACACAACGACAACATTCACGCCACTGAGCTCGATTAGCCACCATCTCACCTAACGTCGCGACGGCCTCACCCCGAAAGACGAACCCGATATAAAATGACCAACCCCTTCTTGAACGATTTCACTGCCTTTCACCAAGTCATCATTTGTCCATCTCACACCTTACTGCAGTTGGCAGTAGCATCGACAAAGAATGCTCGGTATGGCAGACGATTAACTGACATTCTTGGTCCACGACCTAACCATTTAAATCTGTGGAAATGTAAGGACTGAACAGAAGAAATCGGTTGATAACCACTATCAAATACCTGCTTCCTAACCGCATTGTTGCTTACCCGTTGGTGACACCGGACGCGAGAAATGGAATGCAGACGTCGGTGGTCAGATACCTGAAGGCGGTTCATCTCTTCTATTCTGAGCGGCCAAGTTTCGCTGTCGCAAACTAATACAACCCTCACTACCATCTTATATACGCAACCTTTAAGCATCCTGGTTGTCATTGTCACTTACATCCCAGCTTGATTTGTGTTTCCAGTCATTACATTTTATACTCAGTTTTGCTTTTTTTCTAATCACATGTTTACAACTGACAAGAGTATGTGAAATGGTTTTATATCGTACTCTGCATATTTTGACATTTCAGCCCAAATACAAGTGATAAAATTAACTGTCATGTTGCGAACTGAAAGATCCACAATGAGCTTGCTGTGGTTGACACATTGTTGGGCATACAAACATTCCACTACTAGTAATCTAACCACGACTGAAGCAAAGGCCCGCCTAACACGCGATCGTACTCATGCTCGTGTTGGCCGGTTTGGTTCCAAAAATCTCATGTGTTCAACCAACCTTGTGAACAATTACTCCAGTCAAACCCATCCCCTCAATTTATTTTGATATAGTAGCACATAGCCTTTCGTAGACATTGACCAAGAGAAACAACTGAACCAACATTGTGTTCAGTCTTACGTGTTACCCGATTAGCATCTTCAACATAATGAACTTGGCTTATTCGATAACTGCTGCCAAAAATTAATCCATTTGTCACTCTCCTTACATTCGGCCACTTCAAACATTAACATTTAAGTGTGCTATCGCTGAACAGGAAGGCGGTGTATGCTGCTGTCTGAGAATATTTAAAGCAATTTGTTCCGTTTATGAAGTTGAATGAGGCAATGAGAAGACGTAAATCATGTAATGTTCTCCGGAGTAACATTTCGTACATTCTGATCACACATGGACATGTAACTAATTTTAAACATTAAGGTAAGGTGCCGTAGGGTGGAAATAATGGCTTAGGGGATTAGACAAACAGACACGGAAACGAAGACTAAACAGATGAGGGTGCTGACCACCAGGGCAGCCGTAACGTCAGCACAAATTGTTTTTGAACACACAGGAGTAGATTATGACGTCTGACAGCCTAATATTTCCAACCTCAAACGAATAACGAAGTCCCACGTTGAACTTTGTCAACAAAAGCTGGAGTCGCTCGAGGAGATTCACGAAAAGTCGTGGCCTATTGTGAATGATCTACCGATTATTTGTCGAATCAAATATCTGAATTTTTACAGTACCGTTCCACAACGTACGAGAGCGAACGTGACAAAATCACTCGATGATTCCTTTTGTTCAATCTCAAATACGATTTCATTTTCTGAGGAGTTGGATAGATATGTTACCAATCTGTCATCAGAAACGCTAACAGGCACTCAAACGGAAACTCTCTCTTTAGGATTGAAGTTTGCCATATCACCAAAGAAAATTGAAGAACCTGGGTTGTGTCCAATTCGAAAATCTTTATGATCAACTTCAGCAACATTCGCCAACGTGTGAGGAAAACAAAACTTGGCTGAAGGCAAAATTAGTAGATGTCGCCTATCGACATCGTAACTACAGACAAAAACGTCACGGTCTGCTAACACCGACACATCTTCAAAGCTTGAGGGAAATAAGACAAAATGAGAACTTAATGGTGTTACGTCCAGACAAAGGCTCATGAGTTGTGTTGATGAATAAAACGGAATATACGAAGAAAATATTTGAAATTCCGGGTGACACTCAGAAGTTCTTGCCGGATGACTCTCCCGACAACGTTCAAGAACTTGAAAAGGAAATCATCTGTAGGTTAGAAAAACTGAGGATAAATGGCATAATTTCTGCAGACCAATGCAAGCTGTTGAAGCCAATGGGCACAATAACGCCGCATATGCATGGATTGTCCAAAACCCGCAAGCCCAATGACCCACTTTGGCCCATTATGTCAATGTGCAACGCATCATAGCACAAGTTAGCCGGTCGGCTAGCTGATCTGCTTGAATCGGTCAGGAAACGTTTCAGTAAGTACAACCTGAAAGACAGTTTGAGCTTGCAAATTGTGTAGACGGTTTGGATGTTCGAAGCAAACTGATGTCTTCATTCAATATGACGTCCCATTTCACTAACATTCCGTTGCATGAAACTGTCGATAGCATTTGCAATTTTATTCCAAACAGCAATGCTCCTTTTCCTATTCCAGTACCCGAACTAAAATCATCATTACTACTGTGCACACATAATGTGAAATTCAACTTCCAGACGTTTACGTTCCGGCAGGTGGACGATGTTACAATGGGTAATCCACTTGGTCCACTCATAGCTGATTGCTTTATGGCTAAGGCGGAATCTGCATTAGGTGAAAGTTTGTCAAAACCAATACTGTACATGCGCTACGTAGACGAAATCCTAGCTATTTTTGATAATTCAAGCGATTTAAACGCACTATTCTTGGAGTTGAATCAAGCACATCCCAACCTCGAGCTGACTAGAAAGAACGAATTAAACAACTGCCTTCCGTTCTTGGACACTGTAGTTATCCGAAGATCAGATGGCACGATAGGGAGATCTATTTGCAGAAAGCCTACCTGGACAGGACATGGCATTATAAGAGAAGCCTTGTTCGAACGCTTTTTCACAGAACACGGAGGCTATGCACAGATGATAATCTACCACAAGAATTAAGTACATTCAGAGATACGTTGCTGACCAACGGGTACCCCTTGCAATTTACCAAGAAATATAGCGGTGTCATTACCCCGAGGATACAAGAACCAACGGTACCAAAAAAGATGGTATACTTAGAATTTCCGTTACTAGGAGATGGCTGTTCAACAATGACAAAAAAATGTCTAACAGCTGCTGTATCCAAATCCTATATCGCTGTAAACTATGTATAATACAGCGAACCAAGGCCTCACCAGTCTCCTCGGCTACGAACAAACAGCCAACTTCTGTCACATCCCATTGTTTATACACATTTTCATTTAGTTGCAGTATGAGCTACATAGGGAAGACAAACCGACAACTAGCTTCTCGTATCAGGGAGCATGTTCCCAAGTAGCTGGTAACACAACTAGAAACGCCAGGCACGTGCATAGAGGCCGACGGACGGCATTCAGCATAATCAGTAGCGAAACGCATAATCCAAACAGGACACAGAGTCAAGGTTTGTAATGTGATTTTTCGAGGCCACCGGAAACGTATCCTCCAGCTTGCTGAGGCTTTGGCTATCAGACGTCCTAATCTCCTCCTGTGTGTTCAAAAACAATTTGTGTTGACGTTACGGCTGCCCTGGTAGTCAGCATCCCCATCTGTTTAATCTTCGTTTCAGTGTCTGTCTGTCTGTCTGATCCCCTAAGCCATTATTTCCGCCCTACGGCACCTTACCTTAATGTTTAAAATTAGTTACATGTCCATGTGTGAACAGAATGTACGAAATGTTACTCCGGAGAACATTACATGATTTACGTCTTCTCATTGCTTTATTCAAATTGAGAGTATTTAATATTCTAGACCAATCCCACAGGTGGCAGACCACTTCCTACTTTTATGTATAATGTCCTTTTCGTTGGGTGTTAAACTGATGAAGCTCAGATTCTTTACACCTGGATCTTTTCTGGGTTACCAAATCTGCCCAAATGCTTATTCATAACTTCTCTAATGCCAAAAGCTAACACCTACTAAAATATACCCTATCTGTGTATTATATTTTCTGTAGAAAATGGCTGGAGTCGAAAATTGTTGATAGTTATTGTCTTTCATACGTTATAACAAACACATAATTAGTTTTAGAAGAGAGAAGCGATAAGAAAAGGACTTCAGTTTGCCAAAACACTTCAAATATACTATTTTGTAAAGCCGATAAATAGAAAAAACGTTGAATGCTCAGTAGTGAAAATGAGTTCCCCAGTATACTTTGGCTGCATAGTTTCCTCAAGAATAAGCATCCCGCCTGCAGAGAATGGGTAGGGAAAAATGGAAGAATATAGTAAGTAGTGTGTCCAACATTATATGTGTTGACAAGTAACCGACAATTCGGCTACTATGACCTGAACACCACTCCTACTTGAATGAAGACTTCTCAGTCGGAATGACATTTCAAACATCCCTTATTGAAAAGAAATACCAGACTCAAGTTCGTCAGTAATGCACATCTTTGCCATAGCAGGAGTTCAAAATCCAGCAATGTTTTCATGCGGCAGCTGTATCGACCATTATGCCACTGACTCAGCATTGGGCGTGACTGATTTGTAATATATTGAATCTCAGCCGTACGTGTTGTAAGGAGCATCCAATAAATATATGTGAGCAAGGTGTAGATTTGTCTACCATGGTCTGTAAGTTTAGCGCAATTGCATAACTATACTCAATAAATTCAAGTAGCTGGGCATCGTACTCATTAGAAAATATGATGTTGTTGTTTAGCTTCACATCGCCCATTAAACTTTGCTATATAAACTCATAGACTGTAGTATGTACCTGATGAGATGCAGCGACATGTGCTCAAGAGGTACATTGTTGAAGAAACTGTTTCTAACTTCTTTGTTCAAATTAGAAAGTATGTTAATTGATAGTATTAACTAAACCCCATTTCTTGATTGAACACAGATCACCCCCAGATCGTTTGTTTAAACCGGTGGTTGACATAAGTATGCTAACTTGAAATACCATGTTTGTTCCGATGATTACTGTTAACCTATGGATTGCACGTGACCGACTTTGTCTTCGAACTGATTTGTCTGACAGAAATAATCTAGACCTGATTCGAATAATCAATCTTCGTATTGCTAACAGAAGCTCTTAGTCGACTGATCACAGTTCTTACGAGCATCGCTTCTACTATTAAAAGTGAGCCAAGTGAGGTTATTGGCAGGCCACAACATCGAAACAAAAATGTTTGTCTCATTCCCACCTAGCTAACCGGTTTCTGAGGAAACTACTCGCAGGGGACATAATATCTACATATAAGTGTCCAAGAGTTTGGTTGGCTTTATTCTAAGTTAAAACGTAATGACCATCAACCAAAACTTACTTGTGATGTGAGTACATTTTCAACTTATTACGGTGTTGTCGATTCACTCATGTTATTCTACGTGGATGCAACAAAAGTGTGGCTAGTTGTGCAAGAACCGGCGGGCTTGTCTATAGACCGAAACGTTCTAAATTTACTTACTCATTAACCCAAAAAGTGATAAGTCACTAGTTATAGCTGCTAAACGCGAAGTTATGAGCACCCGGCACCAAAAGTGTGTCGACTGTCAACCAGGCGATCATAAAATATTTTTTTCCGAATGTGTAGAGAACCTAATACACCGGAGTACTGAATGACTGGGTTCTGACTTCAAACTTTGCATCTATGACAAAGAAAACACTTTCGAAACTAGTACAATTAAAGAGAATATTTCCGATGTAAAACTCCTCTTGTCGTGTGTAGTTCCACTGTCGACTCTGTTATTGAAGGGGTTCCGAGACAGATCACTGTGAGAATTGTTGGACTCACACTACTACTCTGCTATCCCTAAGGGGCGATAGCATTAATTCAAGTCCCAGTTATATCCAGACGTTCGAGAAGAGGCTCATTCTTAAAGTACAAATTAACGCATACACCTGGTCACCCATTAGCAGGTCTCTTCTCATGATCCAGAAACTAGTAACTATGGGGTTTCTGTTTAACTCCTAGGTTCAGGCGAGCATGTTACTGTGTAGGCTTCAATTCTTTAGAGTCGGAGTCTATCCACTCTAGAACGTACCACCAAATAGGTTGGTCAAACCTTACTCGGTCCTGCGGTCCAAAGCACTAGCCAAGAAAATACCAAATGACAATGTAGCACTTCTGGTCATTTCACCAAAGCATCTTACACAGGTCAATAGATGTGTATGTCTGTTCGTGTGTTTGTCTGTTTTCTCCCTCTACCCGTCTGTTCGTTTGTGCTTAATTTGTTTACGATGGATCGGTGTGAAGCTTCTAAAGTTCAGATATTGACCGGACCACATGGATTTCCTATAGATAGCCCTTTCAATAGAACCATCTTCCCGGCGATTTGTGAGTATGTCTAGAAACGGCAAACAATTATCAGTCTCAACTTCACGTTACATTCAGGTTTAGATGACAACTATTTAAGCATCGCACTAGGTTATCTGTTGCCTGTTTGGAGCGACTGAATACTAGTGTATGATCAACATAGCGTTTGTAGTATGACAGATGTGCTATGTCTGCCGTTAACCCTTGCTCAATCTTTAACATGAAAAGGTCTGCTAAGATGAGTCCTAGTGGGCTTCTCATGGCTACTCCAGCTATTTGGCGGTAGGACCGATCAAGGAAACGGAAACTGACATTTTCAGTACATAGTAACAAAGTTTCCTTCAGATTATCACTAGGTAGAGATAGAGTAGTGTGGCTCGTTTCAATGAGCTCACAAATATAATCGATTGTCTCGTGTAGTGGGACATTCGTAAACAGTGACTGAACGTCTATGGAGTATATCAACTCATTAGCAAGATTGGTGTTGTCCAAGTCACGGATCAACTCAAAAGAACATAAAATAGCTTGAAACTTTTGTTTAAATGGCGTTAGGATGGTGACTAACCAGCGTGCCAATTTAGGGTATGGAAAATTAGTCATCGCTAGAATAGGCCTAAGTGGCATTCCAGACTTGTGTGTCTTAGGGAGGCTGTAGAGTTGAGGTGTCGATGACCCACATGGTTTGAGGACTTTGTACGTCATGTTGTCAATTATGCGTAGTTTTAAAAGAAGTTGGAGATGCCTTCTTATACGACCTTCTATTTTGGTGATATTATCCACTGGGTTTATTTGCTGAAACTTCGTTTGGTCCTCTAATCTTGACAGCATTCTCTGCACATACCCGTTTTGTTTTGTTCAAAATTGTGAAGGGAATGAACTGTTTTAAATTTTTAAAGCGAGAAACTCCCGTTGAAACTTGCATAATTTTATGCCTTGTGACCAGCTTGAGATGCACGATTGCTCGTGAACTTGTCAATATATCGTTTCTTAACAAATACACACTTGACGGTCGATATTCATATCAATTCCTGCGGCTGTTAAAAAGAACAAGCTGAAGGTGACGAACAATAACCTCAGACGTATTGCGACCGCACATATCGAAACTGCGCAAATGTGACTGGTGGATTTGCGTCAAACACATTGTCGTCTTCTTTCCATCGTAGAAAACTTATCATTATGTAGTTGCATGGTGTTTACACAATTCTGTAAGACGATCGTCGATCCTATGACGCGGACTTATATCAATCGTTTGCAGAAGTCACGTAAGAAGCCGGTCGAGGAACGAATCCCACTGGATTCCGGGAAGTAGGTATTGAACTGTTCTTCAGTACAGTCGAATTCTTTGCAATTAGAAGCCTTAGCTCTGGGTCAAGATTATAAAATACCATCAGATAGGTCCAATCGTATTTATGTTGAAGCTTATTTTGAGAATCTCACTGATCAATTGTCAGATCTTCAGCCAACTGCTGTTGACAACCTGGGCTGGTTTAAAACCAGATTCACTGGTTTAGCTAATGGGTTTTCATGAATGCGATCAGTGGCCGATGTGCTATCACAAAGCAATACCTGCAATAATTAAGTGAACTTAAATCAAAAAATGTAGTAATACTAATGTAGCGGAAAGGCGTCCAATAAAGCACAATCTTTATTGTCCAACTCGCTAGTTACCATGCCACACGAGCGCTCGCGATTTTGAATCACAATTCCAGTCCACAACACCCCCTGGTTTCCGCCCGCACGTCGTGTGCACTTCTACCCGGTTTAGGTGTGTGATTTGCGCCTTCTACCCGGGGGTTTTCTGCCTGCTTTTCCTCGGCCGTTGATCCGATTTCGTTGAGCGATAGCTTGTCCGATCGCTCGTGCTGTCCTCCGTCTATCAACCGTGGGCTTTGACTGTAATCCACAGCTGGGCCGAGATATTCCTGAGAGTGTCGAAATAATCACGCCTTCAATTTGGTCATTCATTCTATTCCGGCTGCCACGTCTCGCCCGTTGGTCCGATCCGGTCGAGCGATGACTCATCCGGTAGCCCACGCCGTTCTCCATCCGCTTACCGTGGGTGTTTGAACGCACCTCCCCCCTGCGTTGGGGTATTCCGCCGTGAGCTGAATGCTCGCACTTCCTGCCTGACCATCCCCCAAACTAAAGCCAGATAAGGGCTCCGGTACAGTCATTTTAGAGAGAGACGCGTATGTGCAGAGAATGCTGTCAAGATTAGAGGACCAAACGAAGTTTCAGCAAATAAACCCAGTGGATAATATCACCAAAATAGAAGGTCGTATAAGAAGGCATCTCCAACTTCTTTTAAAACTACGCATAATTGACAACATGACGTACAAAGTCCTCAAACCATGTGGGTCATCGACACCTCAACTCTACAGCCTCCCTAAGACACACAAGTCTGGAATGCCACTTAGGCCTATTCTAGCGATGACTAATTTTCCATACCCTAAATTGGCACGCTGGTTAGTCACCATCCTAACGCCATTTAAACAAAAGTTTCAAGCTATTTTATGTTTTTTTGAGTTGATCCGTGACTTGGACAACACCAATCTTGCTAATGAGTTGATATACTCCATAGACGTTCAGTCACTGTTTACGAATGTCCCACTACACGAGACAATCGATTATATTTGTGAGCTCATTGAAACGAGCCACACTACTCTATCTCTACCTAGTGATAATCTGAAGGAAACTTTGTTACTATGTACTGAAAATGTCAGTTTCCGTTTCCTTGATCGGTCCTACCGCCAAATAGCTGGAGTAGCCATGAGAAGCCCACTAGGACTCATCTTAGCAGACCTTTTCATGTTAAAGATTGAGCAAGGGTTAACGGCAGACATAGCACATCTATCATACTACAAACGCTATGTTGATCATACACTAGTATTCAGTCGCTCCAAACAGGCAACAGATAACCTAGTGCGATGCTTAAATAGTTGTCATCTAAACCTGAATGTAACGTGAAGTTGAGACTGATAATTGTTTGCCGTTTCTAGACATACTCACAAATCGCCGGGAAGATGGTTCTATTGAAAGGGCTATCTATAGGAAATCCATATGGTCCGGTCAATATCTGAACTTTAGCAGCTTTGTTTGTTGATTGTATCGGCATGTGAAGTGAATTGGCGGACCTCCGCAGCAGCGTTCAATTAATTAGGTTACCATTTGAAAGTCTCATTAAAGGGTGCCTTGTCCCTCTCAAAAATAGAAGAGACTATTGATGAAAGCGTTGAGCGACCTTGATCACTACAAAGCCTTCACAAAACCTAGCGTTTAAAATGGAAGACAGGCGATGACAGCCGCAGGCTAGACACAAAGTAGCCACCTTTTCTTTCTGAAAGACCACATTTGGAATGAACTTCTTAATCGTTATATCACATTCGTTAACGCAACTGCGACTAGAGTTGGGAACAGTACTTTGAGCTGCGAGTTGTACGCCCATTACAATTATTTGCTGCCGACTGTAGCGCCTAAACCTTAAGCTTCATCACGATTTTCGTTGAATTCTCCTCGTCGCTGATATCTTTTTTTATCACTGACACCAGTTTACTTGAACATTGCAACTTGCCAGTTGACACGTTTTGACTACGTCTCATCGGTACCTCTACGAAACCCGACGTTAGGGTAAAACCGTCACACCTCTGTGGTCAGCCTCATGCTATCTGATTCGAACGGCTAACAAACTGTCGACCGTGATAACCGATAACACACGTCAGCTCGTCTCGCGAGAAACGCCTATGTTCAGTCATCTGCTTTGCTTGGCAACGTAACTTTCGACAGCCAGTGATAAATATATACAGGGTCACCAATGTTATACAGTAATAACTGATGTCACCTTATCAATTTTCAAAGTGCTTTGTTTCCCGCCGCTGACAGATGTTTTGTGAGCAGACAACTCTGACTGGACTGGAAAAAGTTTAGTTTGCAACTGGCCTAAATTCAGCTACCAACCTGAATCAGAGTACAGTGTCAGAATTTAACAGATTACCGCTTTCACTAGGAGGTTCGCGACTCCTGAGTAAATACTTGTTGATACTAACCACAGGACGTCAGTTTCAGATATGTACTGATTTAAGTCACCTGGAGTCATATGTTCCTTTGTTCTCTAAACATCCGAACTGTCAGCTTGCCATTAATCATTAGCCAACTAAATCCAATGTATACACAAACATGAGTGGTACATAAAGTGAATGGTTCTCTTACCTGAACTTTTAGCGGCATTGTTTTAAAAAGTCAACGTGCTCACACCAAATCACACTCCGTTTTATGCAACATTTGTGGATTTTTTATCACAGGATACAAGTTGCTTAGAAAATCAGAATTCGCTCACAAAGCATTGCACTACACCCGCATATTCAGCCACGGGTCAAATTTTCAATTTGGGTAATTGCTTTAACAAGTTGTAAAGCTATTACACCTAACGGTCATAAGGGTTTATCGATTTATCTATTAGATTCGTCGATTCTCCACGACTTTTCGCCAGCGGACTCAATAGGTTGTTAGACGGGTGGATGAGACAGACACTTTTTCAGGAAATAGGGGTCGTCTCTGTTATCATTGTTCGTCAAAAGTTGATCGTTCAAGGCTCACTTCTTACTATACAGTGTCTACCAATCAAAAACGGCTTTTATTTCAACAGATTCCATTGCGTAAATCCTGTCTATTTCTTTCTTATATTCATTCCGTTTGGATTAGGCCGACGTTATGGTTGTCCGGATATACATGTGCGAACAATCGTGTGAAGATTTGTGAAAGTGCTTGTAGTTTTCAACTTGTTACGTATAGATCATAAACAAACGTCAAGCCAGTAATCGTATCACGAGGCACAATCCAAAAACAACACATTCTGCACAGTTTCTTATCTGTCTAAACACATCGAGCAGAGTTAGTGTGAATGAAATTCAAACCGTAATCATTATAGTGAAGTGCTGAAGCTCATGGTCGTTAAACTGCCAACACTATGACCAGCGCTTTATGTGGGGGCAATTCTGACAGTCGGTGCAACACTCAGCGGATTAGATGAATACGATCGATCGAGTAACCGGCTTGATTTATGGTAGCGACTACAAGATTCGGAAGTCTCACTAAGGTAAAAATGTCTGTCAACGTCAGTTACTTACTTTTTCAGCTGAGTTTGAGTACACGCATAACAGGTTGTCTGTTTCGTGAGAAATGTGTTAGCTTTCACTTACTAATTGTTTGTCCATAAACCCAAACCTTTCCTACTCTCTAGTTGTGTTAAACAAATTTCCAGTCATTCAACAGTCTGCTCTGGAAACTAGAAGTTCAGTCTGCTCAATCGCCTACTGATCACATTTTTCAGCTGAAACCGGCCCACATTTTGAATACGGTTTCTCACATCTTATCGTTTTCGTCTGAAAATTTCCATGGGATTATAGAAAGAAATCTTGAAGAACAACTGTTTTTGATAAGTTAACACAGGATGAGTATAATTCTATTGGTTATTGATTACATTTATATAGGTTAAACGAAGTTAAAGAATTATGCAAACAGTGGAAAGCGATTTGGGTGAAAACCAGTGGATCATGTGAAGAGTTACAAAAATTCCAGGTAGTACATTGCGTGCCAGGTCTCTCATCAAAAACCGTCCGAACGAAAGAAACTTTATATTGAAGAGGCTATCGGAATCAGGCTGCTTGATCCGATATTATGCCATCAAAAGTGGTTTGTTCAGGCGCTGCGTCTACCATAGCCACAAATCCACCGGATCGATGACCAACCTGCGCGGGTAAACCAATGGACGAGCGTGATATAATGGACCAATCAAACCATCACCAATTGATTGCCCTATGGTTTAGTATTTCTGTACGAAGCCAGATCGATATCTCGATTTAACTCTATTAACTCCTTATGTAATTGTGCTGGCCTGAAGATGAGTGATCGAAAATGTGTGTTCGCCTATATATCATTATTATAAATGTACTATAGCCGCTTAGACGGCGAATCACCAAGGTTAATGGGGAATGGTTTGGAGCTTCTTCAACAGAACTATAGATTGGAGCTTGGATGGGCATGCAAACCGATGGTGTGACATTCGGTCACGACAGGTTCAGGACTTGCACGAAGTTTTGAGTGAATAGATAATCGGATTGCATACTAGAATAGCAACCGATTCGGCAGTGGCTAACATCCGTCGTCCGACCACTTTGGGATGGTCGATCTGTATTCTGCAGACTGCACAGAACGCATGAGTGGGGTCAATTCGGTAAGTAGTATCGGATGAACTAGAAAAGGGATAGAACAAGTCTGACCAAGGATCACATCGTGGACAGTCTTGTCGAGTTTTGCAACAAAAGCCGTTATATACACAGTCTGAACGACTTAAATCCACTGGCTGTTTACTCTCTCGTACATACGGTATACTCAAGGTTCACGAACCAAATCATCCTTCGAAGCCTGTTTTTTATGAGTACAATCTGTCGTATGACGCAACAGCAAATTGGTTTGGCAATACAACCTGACCTAATACACCGGCTATTGTGTGTACACGGCCTGAGGGACATGGTCGATTTTGTTACTGAAATAGAGAGTATTAACATACGTAGTCAGTGCATGTGTTCGTTAAACGTCTTCCCGTTTTTTGCTAGGGACCGCCAGTTTTACTGGTGAACATATCGGCTGATCAAACATCCGGTTCATTGTATCCACACCTGTGTTGAAAAAATTTCTTTTAATACTATGGTCTCAACATCCAGTTCAAATTTAATAACGTGTATCATCCGACTGATGGCGGGTCCGCTGCTGACGAATATTTTCAAAAGCAACCTGGAGCGTCAAAAAGTTAATCAGTCCATCGGCAATTTGTGTTGCAATTGACGGTACGTGGACGACATTTTCATCCTACTGAAATCTGAACATAATTTGCCTGCTGTCATTCACTCGTTCAACCAGACACATTCCTCCATCACGTTTACCTCTGAAACGGAATCAGAAAACTTGTTTCATTTTTTGGATGTAAACCTAAGTACGAACCCAAAAGGTAGTTCACAATGTTTCGTTTACCGTAGAGCAGGGTGGATCAGGTTACATACAAACTTTATCAGGTGTGTGCCTTTGGAGCAAAAACGAAACCTGCCTGATCAATAAAGCAATTTAAATTTGTTCCAAAGACACATTAAACAGGAAACCAAAAGCAGTATGCAATGTGTTACGAGAAAATGACTATCCGGATCGTTTTGTAATCCAGAACATGATTGTAACTGCGCCATAGTGTCCACGGCGGGAAAGAAAGCTGTACTCATCCGACATTCATTTAAGAGTAACATGGCGAGAGAGACACCCAATCGTCAGCTTTGTCAGGCGCAGATTCCCGACGGTAACGTCATGCAGCTGGTTCTCCGTACACTCCGCTATGACAATGAACCTTTCCCCGACCGATCGACAGTTGTTTGCTTATTCTGCTACTACCATACTGCATACTATGTAGATAGTATGACAAGGGGTTTGTCCAAGCGGATCCCTGAACATCATTCAGCGTGGTTCGTGGAAGAGTTCAACCACATCTATCAACTGCACAACAGTCGCACCTCTAGCCTATAATGTTCATCGAGCTGATCCCACACAGGCATCCTGTGTATTCTACAGAGTTCCCGTCAATTGGTCCAAAGTGGTAATCCAAATTGTTGGCCATTGCTGAAAGAATCGCTTTTTATCCTTTTATTTCAAAAATGTGCTTTTTAAATTCCTTTTAACAATTAAATGCTTTTTTTCTACTAATGCTTGTGTAGTGACTTCAGCATGCTTCCGTTTCAGTGCTGTTGCCTATTGATTACCTACTAACAAAATAAGCGTATGTCTACTTTCGAAACGGTATTCAGTAACCCGGTTTGTTTAACTTCAAGGTGATAATGTGCGGGTAGCTGGATGAAGATTCCAACTGAGAAGGTGCCCGCTAAACATAAGTTGCTTCTGTCTCCTCTGGCTAGGTCCGACGCGTATTAAGCGAGGCAGACGCCAGTGACTGTAATTCCATGTCAACTGTTGGACGGGACAGATGAAGTCAAGGTCAACTTAGTAACCTTGTAATGCTTTCACTACCCGCTAAATTTGACCAAATCACCTTTTACAACAGTTTATTTTTGGTATCATCCACCTGCCTATAAAAACAAAGTCGGGTTAACACACTTCTGGCTAGGTTGCAAACAAATTTGACTTTCACATACGGTAGGCGGTGATGAGGGATGAAAAAATGGTTGATTTTAAAATGAAATCCACTTACAATTATTTGGAGCTTTCGCATTCAGACAACATTTTCAGTCCGTGTCTCTCTCTCTTGAAAAAAGCAGTATGCTGGAGCTTCACTTTTGTTGGGGCTCGTCATTAATGTATATCTATCGAGGCACATCTAACGAAGCAGCCAAGATGAATCATACCACACCGATCGATCAATCACGTTTCGGGAGAAGTGATTTGTATTATTCCACTTAACCAACCAGGCTGCAGTCGAGCGATCGAACACCTGTACACTGTCTGAAATGTATTGTTTCGCTTTTGCCTTTTAGTGCCCAACTGTAGCGTGATTTGCTCTAACACCTCGACTGCCATGTTCACTCTGCCTTGTTGGCCATGTGTGTTGATGGTTTTGCCTTATGTATTCGGAGCCCCTGTGACCTAATTTTGACTCGTTTTTTTTTCTTCAATAAAATGTGTTGCCACATCTCCTTCTCCTTCTCAGTTTGCAGCCAAACGTCTGAGTGCGTGATAACAAGGGAAGATCCAATAATATCCGTTCCAGTCCGACACTAAGACTCCTGTTACACTTTCTTAAGGTAACCGTGTTGACGACTGCGCCCGTAACCCCACATTAGGCGCAACCGAAATTCCCTACGGTTTATCAATAAACGAAATTTTGTTCAGCAAGTTTAAAGATTTCTGTTATGCAAACCCGAACAGAAGTTCCAATCGTGGGGTCATCGACTGGAGATAACAGGATAATTACTGTGTCCTCTCGAGGCGGTCAGGCAAACCGAGTATTACTCATAAGCTGAGCATTCAAATATTCAAGTTATGGTTAATTTCGCGGTGGTCAACACAGCAGTAGTGTTTACAAACGATTATATAAGTAAGAAACTACGTCAGTAAAATCGTACACATAGAAAAAGCCACGAAACCGTCACCGCTTCTGATCCAGCCGAAGTCCAGACATATTCGTCCTCTCTAAGTTATCTGACCCGCCAAACAATTTACCAGTTATACAGTTTCAGTGCTTTTCGCTGACGCTGATGGATGCCAGAGCGAACTGCTTAAAAACTTCTGCTTTGGCAGTCAAACCAATGGATCACTTGGTGGATTTCACATTAAGGCATACAGGCGCTCCACAAAGCACGGTCTTTATTGTCCAACTTGCACGTTCCCACACCATGTGCGCGCTCGCGTTTATAGACCGAAATTTTAGTTCAAAACGCAGCGGCGGTTTCTACTCTCACGTTATGTGCACTTCCGCCCGGTTTGTGTGTGTGTGTGTGTGTGTGTGTGTGTATGTGTGGCTTACGCATTTTGCCGTGTTTTGCCTATCATTTATAGTCCGTTCGTCCGATTTCTTTTAACATTGGCTCGTCCGGTCGTCCGTGTTGTCTGCAATCCGCTCACCCTGGGCTTTGGCTGTATCTGACCATCTCGTTAAGATATCCCACTGGGTGTTAGAATAATTGCGCCTCTGATTTGGCTATCCGTCACACTCACCCCTTCTTCAAAGAACTTGTCGCGACTGTGCACTGATCCATTACCCACGAGGGCCTTGACTGATCTGAAAACCCGTGTTCTTGCGGTTCGTGATGATAAGTTGTTTGTTTCGTCGTCTTTTAAATTATCTAGCGTCGGGTCCCGGATGATTCTTGTCTGCCATAATATCTCGCGTTCACTTGACCTCCGATCTTGAATGAATGCCATTTATGTGTGCTGTGTCTCACGTTATATTTTTGTTTATTTTGGCACTATGTTTCCGTCGTCCGTTCACACGCACGGTGTTGCAGCTGTTGTCGTTCTTGCGGTGACAATTGTCCCTCTCAGTCTCCGGACACACAGACATCCAAGAGAAGCCTTAGCTCCCTCCCGTTTGGAATCTCAAATGGTGTACTCCGAGTTGTTGCATGCTTCGTCGTTTAGTACCTTAACAATACGTCTAGTAGTCCTTTTTCCAAGCTACTGCCTCTACTATTCAGCTATTCCCTCATTGCATGCAAGCCGGCTGTTTCTACTCGGGTTGTCCGTTACGCCTGCGGACCAACGTTAGGGGCAACGTAGAGACGCTGGGGGACTGCGTTCTTCCGAAGTAGGGGTACCAACAACAGTCCTGTAAAAGGAAACAACAAGAAACAAGCATGAGTCAAAGGCCCAGTAAGCCATACACACGATAACTAAAACGGCGCCGAAAACACAGCAACACGCTCCGTCACCAATTCAAATTCAACTAGTGCGCGCCTGCTGGTTTCGGTCGCACATTACAGTACCACTGAACCACACCGTTAACCCGTTCGTTTATGGATGGTACGGTGTTGTTCTTCGGCGCTGAATCCCACAGTTCTTTAACACTCCCTGAAATTGCTACCCCTCAAACCACGAGTCCTGGTCCATGGTGCCTCTGTGCGTTGTTAATGAAGTCGTATGCAACCGTTCCGTTCGTTAGTTCTGGTGTGGGAATGGCTCCAACCTATCCTGTGAAATGGTCGCTCATTACAACTATATAATGATTTCCATTTGGGCTCGTTGGGAGTGGACCAAAAATGTCTATGTTCCACGTGTTCGCGGCCTTCTCTGTTATGATTAATTGTATGTAGCTGCTCCCAGATCTGTAACAGCTCACTCAGTCCCAAAGTCAACGTCTTAGGCTTTGTTCCTGGCAGTGAATGTTCACATATTTCGTGTACTTGAGGGTCATGCTTATGCTTGGCCAAAATATCTTTATCGGCAGCCAGTACTGCGTTCACGAGTATGGCTTCATTCGACAGCCCATTTCCTTGTATTGGTAGCGACAGTGTGTCAGGTACTTCACTGTTTCTGTCCTTGACATGTGCGATGATAAAACTTAACTCTTTTAGTCAAAGTGTCCAGCGCGCCAGTCGTCTGCACCGATCCTTTGTAGTCTTCAGCCAGATCAGCGGTTTGTGGCCTGTCTCAACACAGAAGGTGATTGCTGCCATGTAGGTCCTCCACTATTCTCGAGCACATATGATAGCTAGGTATTCTTTTTCTGCAATGGAATACTTTCTCTCTGCTTCAGTTAGTACCAAGTCTGTGCGCTGAATAATTTGGCGGATTCCATATGGAACAGCGGATTGGGCGGTAATTGAAACTAAATGTGAAACTTCAGAGGTCCCGCCAGGGCTTTATAACACAGCTAGTGGAGCGCTTGCTGTGTTTGGGCATATTGTTTCTGTCGCTGGTCCAAATCCAATCGAAACCCAGATTTTTCGCAACTGGGTCTCACCCAAGCATAAGCATGGCCAAGTTCAACAATGTATTTATCAGTTCTTAATACACGTTTGCAATTATTAGATAACAACCGAAGACGCAAGACTTTGTGTAACGATCCGAGCTCCTATCAACTAGACTAATCATATGAACACTGATTGATGTGGGACGATTATAGCATTCAGTGGTTCAGCAATGAACGTCGGTTACGAACCAGTTACGATTAATGCTACTTGACCAAACCAAGTATGGCTGAAGACCTAAAAATAGTAACGTGTTACTCCGTTTCACATTCGACACCTCCGAGGGTACCAGTCCACTTAATTCATCCGAAATGGATTTTGACTTTTGCGTGGGAGTTCAACTGACTGCGAACCTCGTGGTCAGCTAACAAACCTTGTGCTTCAACTGCAATGCTGTGAAATTTTCATACCTGATCTGAACATGTTTCATCACCTTTTGCATGTGATCATCGTTTTTTATAGTTTAATCTTATTTTTAACTAGACTCCGCTGTCCAATAAGCTCACGTGAAATCGGAGTACGTGCGCACATTAGTCTTGTTGGGTCGTTGTCTAACTGAACGGGGTGCATATGCTTAGCATGAGACATCAGTGTGTGAACATGTTATCAATGTGCTGTCACAAGCGGCAAACCTGTCTGGTTCTCTCCGTGCTGTGTTGCTCACTGGGCTATCGAGTCAAGAGAATCCGAACAGCAGTGGTCTGAATGACACAAAGTAAACCCAACGTGTGGGAAAAAACAATGTTCTTTCTATAGAGAACCAAATGATTTTACAGTTGCTATTGAGTGTGCTGCTTTTTCATTGGCGTGTTCGTCATTATTAATCACAACCCAGATTTAGGCAGTTCGGTTGTCTAAGTCCTGCAAGCGCCCAGTCAACTTGTTTCAATCATCACCACTTACCAACTCATTTGATGTAGCAGCTGATAGCCGTTTTTGATTGACTGACGCCGATCGACCGAAATTCCGTCATCAACAGTTTATGCATGGGCCCTGACTGGCTAAACTTTTACCAATCACAAAACCGCCCCAGTCCAATCCTATTACACACTGAAAACATATTTTTGGACCTAGAAATTGTCAAGGTGCCTTCCGCAAGGTGAAGATTAAGCTCGAGGTCGATTATGGAATTATCGGCTAACGAATGTCACTGACTGATATGCCGAAGTAATAGAAAGTAACAGAAGTAACAGAAAACAATGGTTAAAAGAAAAGACCACAGTAATGGATTTGAAGACAACAGCTACAGTCTGTCCGACTGAAGTAAAACAAAAAATCTACAAAGTTCAACTTGCTACGATGTTAACTCACGTGATATTAGCTGATACTGTTTACTATCTCGAAAAGACGTAACCCTAATCGAGTCAACAGAGCCAGGTATGCTGGCCAAAAATCATGCGAGATGGCGATCAAATGATGTGATCTATTGGTACAATCAAGCACAATGACTAGCTCCACACGACCAATTAGAATGCGAGAAACGACCAACAAACCGAACAACACTACTGGATCAAAACTCAACATTATTGACGCAAGACAAATGGAACACCATTCAGTGAGATTAAATAATTCATCGATCATCGTGGATAGACGAAGGAGTTGATCAATGGATTGGGGTGTTCATTATAAATGTAGATCTGTTTTGTGCTACCACAGATTTTGATCGGAACCCGGCCTCGTTTTGAAATTTACGAAGAGCCACACGACAGCTGGTACGTTTTGTCCTGAAAAAGGAATGTTAATCCAGTCTTGACGACTTAAGCGTCGCCAGCGATGATTTTTTCTTCACACCTAGACGGACTGTGCAAACTGGATTTTTTATGTAAAATATCCTCCAAGTTGTTGGCATCTCAGTGAACATCGAAATAATTTTTGAAAATAGACCCATGGTTGTGTAGATGAGTATACCTCAATTGTGCGTGCAGGCTACGTCAAAGCTATGACGTTGTCAATACTACTAATGATTTTATCATTTCCCGCGAAAACTCCCAATGAATCACAGAAGAAAACTCTGACGAACATTTATTCGCGATAATCCTTCGAGATCAATACAAGTTCATGGGTTCGGCGAAACCAAAGCAATATGTAAACAACACAGAGCAGTTTAGCAGGATATCATTGGGTCACGTAGTGCGTTACAAAATTTTCAAGTGTCCACAGGCTAGTCATTCATACAGCAAATCACCGATGTTAATGTTGAGTAGCTTGGAGTTCCACCCGCCATTACATCACAGAGTTGTCGGTTGGAGTTCGGGTGGGTATGCAGATCGATGGCGTGATCTTTGGCCACGGCAAGTGCTTGGCTAACACGAATTTTTATGTGAACACAAAATCGGATTACATAAGCGAATAGCGATGGATTCGGCAGTAGGCAACATTCGTTGTCTGACCAATTTTGGGTGGTTGACCGGAACTTTGTAAACATCGAATGTTCACTGTTGCAAACCAATTGGATTCAACTGATAATTTTAATCATCTATTATCTCGTGCAGTTGAAGTTCCTTAGTATGCACGTCACCTCGAAGACTCAGAATAAACCGGGTATGTTTGCCTACCGTGCTAGCTACTGAGATACTTGTTTAGAGAAATAGAAATTCGGTATGAAGCTTCCCTCTCCTTGTACACTCCCACCGCCTATCAAACAAGTGCCCAAAACAATGACCCAAGTCTAAATTTCATGCTTCTTTATCCTGTCTGCTGTTAAACCAGAATGAAGGAACAGTGTGCGCGGTGGCATTAGACGGTGATCTTGTGTTCAAATAAGAGTCGAAAGTGAACTCCATCAAACAAACATCAGACAAAATCGCCATTAGTATGGAAGTTGATTCCATGCTTCTCGGAAGAATGGCACATAGCAATAAAACACAGTATGAAACACCGATAATAGACCTCATTTCTTGTTTATAATTTAAATGGTTTGTGATAAGCAGTCAGAGATACTGTTCATCAGAACTGGCTGACCTCACAAACACGTAGGTCCGACTGTGACTCATTGTCCAGGTATATCTACGAAATAACGACGAAATCTGGCAGGAACAAAGTTTTTCTAGCCTGAGATGCCTACTTGGAGTGATTGTGAGGAAAAGTTTTCTTATTGTGATCAAACATTAGCTGTGTGTTATAAAAATAATGTGCTGTATCAGTATGGGTTAAACAGACTTCTATGAAATAGCAGCTGATGAAAGAAGTGTTATTTTCCATTTAAAGATATAGTTACAAAAAGTGAACTTGTAAACCATAACATATCAAGAACATGCCGAATTAAATTAGAGCTATTTCGATCAAAAATGTGGTTGAAACTGTCTCTAGTTATGCGTCCTCGACTTACTGTCACCAAACAAGCCAACACATGGATTGTTTCAGTTGCTTTCAGCCTTCATTGCTTCATTGTAATATGATAATTTTTTGAATGAAAGCTAGTCCACCAAGTACTAAGTTCAGTTAGATGAAAAGCGGGTCAAACATAAGAAACACATTTTGGTTATGTATCATTAATGCGCCAAATGTGATTGATTTTATTGGTCATGTATTTCTGAGCTCAAACTTAATATCGTTTGAGCGGTCTACAATTTAGTTGACGCCTCCGTACAACAACCACAAAATGGTTTGTATAGACTAGTTAACTGGCTGCATGAGTCACATGTATGTGCTTTTTTAATGATATACTCTGAAGTTTAGCTAAAATTTAGTTGCACTATTTACATGATGTAAATACTGTTATACTGAATCTAACAACAGACTATGAGTATGAGCCACCATAAATCAGAGGTAGGTGAACTGTTATCGATGTGGTTTATCAACTTCTCGGGTATCATCTCATCAGTCTGGGGTAATAAGGTTTCTTACTAGTGTCATAAGAATTCGTTTACTAGGCAAATTATTCACTGTCCATTTCATACGCGCATTGGTCGCCTATTACAAACCTGTCTTCAAATAAAAATTCTAGCCCAGTTAGGTTTTCTTACAAGCACGTGTGTAGTTCTACCCTATTCTGTTTAAGTGGCTGGGGCAATCATTTGCCGGTGTTCTTTTGTTACTAGTTTCATATTAAGCCGAATTTCATTAGCAACAGCACATTTGTTTTCAACGGTTACTTGTAATGCATTGACAATGGACTGTGACTAGTACTTCACCTGTTTCTGAGGTAGTCCACTGCATATCCGATTCATTACTTCATCCGTTTGTTTGTCCGTTACACGAGAACAGCCGTTATTCGCTTTATACGGAGCTAACTGGGTTTTACACTACTACAACTACAAAAAAACATGTCATGCTCATTTGTGTGTAAGATGGATGGTGACAGTCTGTGTCACTGGGATGCAAACTATCTGCTCTTGTGTAAGGTAATGCACCAGCTTTGCTTTCACTGTACCAATTACCTACTTGAAACTGAAAGTCTGGACATTCTGGTGCTTAAGTAAACCTCAGAATGAATCTTTCAGGCTAATTTAGTCGGCCGCCTAATTGTAACTCACTATCGAAGGAAGTTAATACTATGCTTACTTTTTCACTAAAAGTCTTTTCGCAAGGTTTACCCCATTCTCACCAATTTAATTAATGAGCACAATTTCCCCAGCCCCGTACACGGTTGATTAAAAATGTGAAACATATCCGATATAAATTTGCATTGAAACTGGTGATGTTTTCACTCACGTATATCATTACCAAACTAGTTCATAATTGCCAGAGCTTATCCCACTGACTCTCCTCTGCATACTGTTTTCAAGCCTAATGATGTGTTTTTGTCTCACCTGATGCCCTATCTTTAAGAAGAAAAATAGCTGCAGATCTGGGGATCTTTTGGGCAAGGAGATCCATCAGGCTAAAGTAGGCGGCCAATATTTTGAGATGACTCAAACGTTCGTACAGAGTTGAAGCAGTGGCCTGAGATATCACCATTCCAAAATATCAGACCAGAATGACCGGAAATCTCTTGGAATAGATATGCTTGTAACAGGCTTGCATAGCTTGGATCATACATGTTGTTGTCAAGACAGGGAAATTGGCTTAATCTAGCTAGCCAAATAGCAGCCCATTACCATGTATTACCAAACTGCTCACACCATCATCAGATCGTTTCCCCGTGAATCTCCGTAAGCGTACACCTTTACTTGCCTTCTCGGGGTGAAATCCTAACCAGTCAGTCTGAATAATTTGGCTTTACGGTGGAGAACGTAAGTGGCAACATCGCACTTCCCGGTCTAAACTTACTTTATTTGTAGTGCATCCATTTTAACGACACCTCAGCTGTTTCTCAGTAATAAAACTGTGCCTGTTTAAGCTTCTTGTCAATCTTCGCGGTTGAAGCAAAAAGCTCACATTCACGTCGGAGAATCATTGATAGGAAGAAAAGGTCCCAAAGCAAAAATCCCACGTCTCTTGGAATCGTGTAATGTGGTTTCTAATACGTATCCGATTCCAACTGTTTTGTTTTGGTCTCCCGTAAATTCATGAGGCTTAAACCGTTTCAGTGCAGTTGGTCTGGATATATTGAAGGATTTCGTCCTCTAACTCACAAGAATCGACTGTGCGTTGTCACGTTTTCATTGGTTAGCTTGGTATTTTGCTACCCCGTCATCTGAACCCATGTGAAGTACACAAGGAGGAATGTTATAAACGAGATGTTATACATTTTAAATATCCCGATGCCATACAGATAATAACAAGAAAAGTGTAAGCGTGACAGTTGAATATACAGGACAGCTCTGATTACAAAACGAACACAATAAACATTATGTCTACCGGTGAAAGCTGAAAGACTGGAGAACTTATGACTGAACGAAAGTGGATACAAACTTTATTCAATAGTAGAAAAGAACAATGGTATTTATCAGCTTTGGCGTGCAGTTATAAGTGTTCAATTACAGTCCTCTTTGCTAACGTGTATCCACATATCCATTTTTAATAAAAAGTGAATATTTGTTTAATTTTCAAGTTGGATGAATATGCATAAGAGGCTGAACAAAAAACGTAATAGTTCGTCAATAAGTGAACAATATTGCACCTCAAACTTGCTATTTCAAATGGCTGTCCTCGATAGCATTAAGAAATCAGATTACGATAGACAAGGGGGATGTTACCTAGTCTCTAACTCACCGTTTCACCTGCTTTCCACATTCAAAGACTGGCAAATTGGCTGTTTTCTTTAGTCGGTATGTTGGGGTCGATGACAATGTGTTAGTTCGGGCCGATTATTAACAAACTAAGTAAATGAAATTAGGCGAATGTCAAGTAATCGATAGTTACTGAGAGACAACTACTAATAGTATCAACCTACTCAATTCCCTGTGAGTGAATGATCGTTCAACTGATATGCAATATGTGTACAAGTGTAACGAGTTTACAGAGGCAACTTGGTACGTTTCTTATTAGTTCTGAACCCGTTGACTGATAGTAATTACTCACTTGGTATTTTTGTCTAACAGTTTGTCGGGGCAGACTGTTAAAATTCTAGTACTTCTTCATTTACTGTCGAAGTGCCAGTCACACTCTCCCGGCTGAAAACATTCCGAATCTGTTTAACTAAAACCTCCGCAGTGCCAGTTCAGAGGTCCTTCTAAATCGTCGAAATTTGGACCACTATACAATCTGTTTAAGCTTCCTCCGTTCTGCGGTCTTTCTATGGATCATATCAACTAAAGGAAAAACAGATATCAAGTTACCCTGCAAGTGAATATGATGGGCATCTGGTAGAGATTTTGTACTGACCTTCCACACTGAAAAGAAATTCGAGTCACCTGTATTCTCTGAAATGTGTACCTCTAGATATTCGTCTTGAAGTATTAAGTTCAGTCTCCATGTAAAATAGTGTGACAGTTCGGTGTGCAACTGAACCACAGTACTTCCAAATCAACGAGTTGGACTGATGGAGTCAGCAATCAAATGAATCACAGTTTTACTTTGTACGTTATGTGGTACCATATTGGCAGCCAACCAAATTTCATTAATAGCGGTTATGGGCTTGATCGGAAAGAGTTGCCAGAGCCACCGTTTCCCGCAACGGTGATGTAGAATAACCGACAAGAAGAGCTCTACCAAAAAGTGAAAAATCGATAAAACAGTGTTAAGTGGAAGAAACAGAAATAGACTGAATCTAGACACGCCACTGACTTTCGGCACTTTACCATCACAGATACTTCCCCTTAATCGACAATTTGATCCAGAATAACTTAAGAAGATCAGTAGAGTCCGGATTCTAACCAAAAGATGACTGTGTGTGAATGTCAAGAACAAAAGATGATCCGGTTTACTCAGTTCTGATTTATGCTTACATACTGAACGCTATTTATGCCATCGAAAGGAAAGAGTTAATAACCTCGAATAACCGGATAGATGGGGGTTAGTGCACTTAAATCATATCGGTTTCGAGGGTAGTCACCTGGATGACGGGAATTTACAAAGAGTAATGCAACATCACATATATGTTAGGTAGCAAGAGACTTTTTGTATCATATGCAATACATATATCACCCTGATCACCATGCTCGTCCTGTTGTTGGTTGCCAGTTGTTGACTGATAGGAGGCAAGAGTCAACGATTATGTAGGCCCCTTTGGAGAACAAGTCGTTACCAGAATAAGCAGGGTGCCGTTTGTCCCCCTTTTTTCAGAGAACCATTATTCAAGTGTCTTGGACCCGCTTAGGAATTAGGCCTTTAGATTACATCATCTGCACTGACCTTGACTTCTGGCTGTTGACGGCTTGTCAAAACAGTGGAAGAGGGGTTTAACGAGTGGTCCGAAGTCTTCTGTCTCAGTACGGAATATAAATGACAAACAAAGTAAGTTAAAGAATCGACGGACGGCTGCAAACATTCTTCTAGTACTGAGACAGGTGCAGTATAGGGACCTGTTCTTCAAAGGTGTCAAACGTCAACACGCCGAGATCTCGCACACTGTTACATCGTGTCGACAGGCACCTGTCTGTGTGATGGGTTCCCACACCTCATTCTCACAAACTAATTCAAAACTGACAGAAATTTGTTGGGAAGTAAAAAAGTGATCATGATGAACATATAAAGAACAGCAAAGCAACCTTTTCCCGTAACAAATTTGAACAGAGAAGTCGAAAACAGTCTTTTGCACAATGTATCTCTCGAGCACATTTCGCTGCATCTCATCAGGTACATACTGCAGTCTGTGTGTTTATATAGCAAAGTTCAATGGGCATTGTGAAGCTAAACAACAAAATCAACAACCACACCAACAAACGCACACTCATATA